>JANJYP010055573.1:0-14717 GCA_024605115.1 Rastrelliger brachysoma
GAAAACAAGAGGGTGATGGAGAGGGTGTCGAAGGAGGAGAGAAACGAGTCTGATTGTTACAATTAGACTGATTAAACGAGTGGCACTCTGCAACTGTTCACCCTCATCCCTCACCTAATTTACTCCGCTCCGCTCCGCTTTATGACATGCCTGGAAGGGTAAACAAAAGAGACTCCACCGACAGGAACACACACACACACACACACACACACACACACACACACACACACACACACACACACAATACTGTACACACACAAGTTACAAGACTCCCCTCACATGTGAAGAACACCCATTTAACCTTTGAGTCTTCTGTGTATAACTTGATGTGGCCTGCAGCTAAGGAGTGTTAATATAATAATGTTCCACTTTTTTAGTAGGGGGAAGGAGGAGGGGGTGTCTAATGTCTGGCGCTTATGCTCAAAGCAAGGGTTAGGGTTTAGCAGCACTAAGAAAAGAGTGCTTCAATTCTTTCAGAAGGCAGTCATCCACACTCATAAAAAGCGACTCAACTCTTAAGTTTAGAGAGCTAACACATCGTACAAGGATTTTTCGCTTCAAGCAAATCGCAACGTCTTTATTAGCTCGGACATAAAATAAAAAAAGAGTAACCAGTCGAAAACGCTCGCTCCCCCATCAACTTTGAAATAAATTCAAGAAAATGAGGTTGCTGAATCTGTATCAATAAAACAAGCCTTTCGAGGCGCGCTAATGCAAATCGGTGTGAACAGGTGCAGGTAGGAGACTTTAAAAAAAGAAGAAGCTCACCATAAGGTCGAGAGCTGGCAGCCTGTCGCACAACATTTCCTGTGACAAGCTGCCGCAGTCTTTTTCCATTACACTCATACTGTAATAGTACAGTACACACACACATACGCACACAGGAGGGTTCAGTGCACTGTAAGAGAAACGCTAGTGACTTCTGATTCATGGAAGTTCAAACAACGCAGACAAAAGCAATCCACAACAGACGTTCCTGCTCTCTTTAGTATGAAATGTAGTAGCTAATAGCAATGCAAACATTTCAACCCACTGCCTTTTTATTGAGTGGAGAACATAATATCCTTTCTGTACACATTCATATGCTTAAAGGGCTTTTTCAAGAAAAGCCTAAAACAAAGCTTTTGCAGCACAAAGCGCGCATACAGATGGGCGAAAGAAAAATAACAAAGTGACTAAGTAAGATTTTCAGTTATCGCCTACCGGTGGTGTTTTTATGATGATAAAAAGTGCTGACTAACACCTAAGGTCTCCCAAAGGTGGATTAATATCTGGTGACTGTAGCGTCTGACTCATTATGATCATACCTCCTAGGTGAGCCTTCATAATCTGTGGATAGGGTAACTTTGATCCTAGAAGATCCTACTCCATCCTAGGATATTCACAATACCTACAAATATAACTATATATAAATATAGCCTGTTGTCATTGCAATATTTTACTAAAACCCTAACATATGACATAAAGCGCTGCGTCATATTCTACTCTGTTGCCTAATATGTTTGTATGTAACCACTAAGCTGGTTGTTATGATGCTGTTTTTGCTCTTCTGATATTAGCTGGGCATGTTACAGCAAAGGCTTTAATGTGTTTTTCTTATTATGTTCTTAATTAATGGAGTAATCAGTTGCTCTGTAGACTGTCTAATGTCTTCTTTTTATTCAAACAAGAGTCCAAATCCCAAATGTATTCAGTTAATCATCAAAGGAGATTCACATTTGTGATGTTGGACATCACCTTTTTTTTTTTGCTTAAGAATGAACTGAGCAATTAATTATCTGCATTCTCCCAAAAAGAAAGAGGAAAGTTGCTGATTAGTGTTCTGACAATTAATGTATTAATGAGCTATTGTAATTGTTTCTGCTTTAGTTGTAAGAAAGTACTCCAGCAGGCGGAGCAGTCAGGACTAACAGCCAGAATTTCAATAGATTTTTAACACCCTAGTCCTTGCACACATAAATGACAAGTACAAGAGCCAAAAGGACATTAGGAATTGGTGCTGCCCTCACAGTCCTGCGTTTAATTAGTAACAAGGTATAACTGTCACCTACAACAATAATTAATTGCTATGTTAATATGCTAATATGTTTTAACAGTGAAACCTACCTGCAGACATCTTCAGTCCTTCGGTCCGTCGACTGACTGATCATCACGGTGTTGTACATCACTGCTGGAGGGTTAATACTGGAGTGTTTAACAATGACGTCTAATAATGACACAGATGGGTTTATATTGAACTTAATAGAAGGCCTGGTGTGTCTCATATAGATGCTGAAGAGTGTCGGTATGAGATATGAAGCGGTGCAAGCAAGCGTTGCTATTTGATGACCAGGTAGCGAGAACCGGTCGGCAGGTCAGCGCAAATGAAAAACTGCCAGAAACAGGAGTGCAAAGCACATTTCCTTTTTTCTTTTATTCTCTCTTAGTTTCTTTATTTGCTACCTCAAGGCGGAAAATGAGGAAGGGCGACCACCGTATTTATTTTACTTGTTATTTTTTCTCGAAGGGCGGCCAGCGCCCACCAGAAGTCGGTGCTCAAGGCGACCACCTATACACCCTCTACCTTCAGCAGGCTCTACGTCTCGTCTTAAGTCTTCTTATAGAACTGAATGCGTGCAGGTGAATGCGGCGCCGCGGGTTTCCCCCCTCCCATACATGAGCCGGGGGTTTGGTGCCCACTCGTTGCCATTGATTCCCAGTAATCCACTAACAACTGTTTACTGTAGCGCAGCGCTGCAGGCTTTACAGTGTGTCAACCCACGCCTGGATGTGCCGCGCTGCACACAAGACCATCTATCTTGCCTGTAATGCAGGAAGTCAGCTAGAGCAACATTTGTTTTTTTTTTGTTTAGTATTGAAAAGCCCAAGCCAAGAAATATTGTACACAGTCTATTATGGTTTATATTGTGAGGCTCGCAGGGTTGCAGTTGTTTAAATGGGTTTTGTGCCTTGATTGCATATATGTGTGTGTGTGTGTGTGTGTGTGTGTGTGTGTGTGTGTGTGTGGTCCAATGTCACAGTATGATAACTTGACATCAGCTTCCACAGTTTGCCTCCCCTCCGTCCTTTTGTGCCAACAGGCAGAAGAACAAAACATTATGTAACGGCCACAGATTCAAAACAACAGATATAGGCCAACATACCTGACAATACTACATCAACAGCAGTCCAATAAACAACAACGGTGTAATACAAAAACATGTTTGAAACCTCAGGAGTGGCAATACAAAGAGAAACCACCCCCAGTCACAGAAACTAGAGACAGCAATGGGATTCACCGCTGGGACAATAAACAATAAACAGAATGTTAAATTCAGGTTCATTAACAACAATAAACAGAAAGAAGAAACGTGGAGTTCACAGACGGGACTATAGCAAGATAAGACATAGATACAATAAGGCATGACCACTCTACTGAGATAAGTCTTACAAAGTAGGTCAGTGAAAAAGTTAGATAACACTTCTTCACATGTATCTTCTTCCAGCTTCACCAAACCGATGTCCAGGCTGCCACTCCTAGAAATGAAGCCCAATTACACTCACGACTACCATTATGTTCATTGGTTACTTTTTCCCATTTAAGGAAGTATTCTTAGTCATAGCGAGGTGGTCAATGTGGATGATGAGTAAGCAAAAAGCAGGATTGATGCTTAAAAACCAGGGTTAGTGATCATAAGGCAGCGTGTGTGGTCGGGTTAAGACAAAAAAAACCCACTTTAAAGTTAAAGTAGGGAAAAAATTATGGTTTCAGTTAATGCTACAATCCTACCCGCATCTTAGTCAAGTGCTATGATACACCAAAACAAAACATATCAGGACTTCAATCTATGAGGCCATGCTCTGGCACAGCGAAATGCTAACGTAACGCTCTCGCAAAGACATTGCTAACATAATGATGTTTAGCTGGTAACAATTACAATAATTACCACCTAGTTAACAGTCTTAGCATGCTAACTTTTGCTAATCAGCTCAGTACAGTCGAGGCTGACGGGAATGTTATTAGATTTGAGGCTATTTGGTTGTAAAATGACTTTTTTGGAGCTGCCTGATCTAAACCACAAAAAAAAATTAATCATGCTTTAATTGCCGTGAGAGGATATTTTTAGGAAAACTAATGAAAAACTGATTTGTTCAGCATGAGCATTTTAAGACTTTGCAAATATGCACAATAAAGTACCTCTCCATGATGCTAATAAAACATAACTAGACCAGCGTTACATGTAATAGTGTTAAACACTGTGCGGCACGTAGCTCTCCTTAAGTTGGACAGCACTCTGAAAAAAGGAGACATGACTTTGATGCGAAGCATACAGGCGTATAACTAACCAGCCACGAATATGAGGCCAGTGGTGTAGGAATATGTCTGTCTGCCTCCTCTACAACAGATAAAAGATAACTACTCTTTCATTTTCTCTGGACATGTTTTGGTATGATGTTAAATTCATGTTATCCATGAGTTCTCCACAGAGAGATATACACCACTTCACAGAAAACACGGTTCGACAGATGTATTTTGACAGCTCAAGGTTGGAGGTTGGATATTTCAAGATAAACTGTTTGGAAAAGTAACTCTAAGATATATTAAAACCGATGCAGTCACTCTGAAAGGTGAAAAAGAGGAAAAACTACACAGAGGAGGAGGAGGGGAAAAAAAAGAAAACGAATACAGACAGAGCGCAGAGTCGTGTTTTATGCAGTTGTGTGGGTATATTAGCCCTCTGTTCCAGGAAATAGGTTGGGTCTGGGTTTGATGTTCGCCTCGTGGGGGTGCGCGATGTCTTTAGATCCGTTGCCGCGATTCCCTCTTGACCATGGAAGAGGTGCCGCAGAGCAAAATATCTCTATGAAATCCAGATCAGACGTCTGCTAACCAGACCTTCCACAGAGTCCTTACACAACTCAAACCACAGACAGTCTTCAGCTTAACAATAAACAGAATTATGTCGACAAACATCTCTGATCTGCAGCTTTACACCATAAAAAAATATCTATTTTTAGTAAGATAATGAGACTTGTGCTATTATTCTGTTAGGGGTCACATATTTTTTAAGGGTCAATCCACTCAAATGACTTTCTTCTGTTAAGACAGTTCATTTGAGAACCATTTGTATTCTGTGGGCCATCCAGAATAATTGAGACATTGTTTCCAGATATGTTGCTATAACTTGTTATGATTCCATTTTGAGTTTTGGTAAAAATGACATTTGACCAGTTAAAGCAGGCCAGCTGAGAATTTGTCTGTCAGAATTCCAATAAATTATTTCTTAGGCTATATTTTTTTTCCCCTAACTTTCAAGGGCTTTAATCATACATTTTTTAAAATAAATCAATAAAATTTTATTCAGTTGCAGGAATCTTAATCTATTTGCATTTCCACATACCACAAATGTATAATAAACTTGATAAATGTATGCAGCCATCCATACTTTCTAGTTCAGAGTTTCCACAAATTCAGTTAGACATGCTCCTATATGAAATATCACTGTATCCTGTAACATTAAGATTCCCCTTTTATTAGAATGAAAGGAGCCAAAACCATGAAAAAAAAAATATGCAGAGGGGGGTTCTACTTTGGACCATGTAGTGTAAGTGAGCCCCGATTTTTTTTTTGTTGGTATGAGCGAGCAGACATGTTGGAAACCACCTTTTTTTTTTTTTTTTTTTTTTACTGTGTAACCTTGAAATTGTATGAAAAGCCACAGCTTGCCAGTGTTTTTTTAATTTAACCCTATTCATTGCTCAAATTCTTTTCTTTTGTGACACTTGGTCTTGGTTTTTTTTTTGTTTTTTTGTTTAGAAACCGTACGCCGCATTGTTCATTAAACTAAATTACACCCTGGACTTTGTGGTGGAAAGTTAAATTAGTCCCTGCTTCAGGCATCACCTTGCTCCCAGCTTTGATGTCACTGTACGCCTGAGACACTGGCAGCGTACTAATAGAGGAGCCGGAGTAAGACACGAGACGGATAGGCAGATACTCACCCTCCCACTAGGAAACTTGTGGGAGAATAAAATTAGCGTGGCAAAGAGAGTTTCCACCCTTTGCTCGCAGTGGGGGGAACTCGCCCCGGCTGCTGTAAAGCCCTCTCCCGCTGCATGAAGCGACTAGCGCTACCTCATTATTCCATCTGTCAGAGAGGAGAAGAAATAGAGAAATAGAAGAAGAGAGAGAGGGAGAGAAAGAGGAGAGATAAGGTGGGTGATATCAAACTCAAGGATGAAGGGTCAATAAAAACAGATGGCATCGAGAAGCCACTTCGAAAAAAGCCTGCTCGGACGCTCTGAACAAACAATACGAGACTCCATTTCAGGGAGCACAGAGGTCAGGTTTACCCCCCTCTTCCTGTCGCAGTCTTTTACCTCCTCCCATTCTGTTTTCCACTGTTTTTACCCCCTCCATCCCCACCCATCCAGAAACGCACTCATCTCCCGTGACCCGTGTCGACAAAGCAGATACATGACTACGACCGCCAAATGATGGCAGTCGTTTGCCTGCAGATCAGATTGATGAAACAATAAAAAGCATGTTTTTCCTCTCTCTCCGCACCGTGGTACAAATCGTTATAATGGCTGTTTGTTCAGCCAGGCATGAAGCTTTAACAAGAATTTGTCTGTACCCCTCGCCTCCGTCTGCAGCACAGAATCAACCCACAACAGCTATACATCATCCAGCCTATCTGTAGAGCGGTGACATCACAATTCAGACACACATAAACAAGCACAGAGTATCGCAACAAGTATCTTTTTAGAGCGTAAAGGCATTATGACACCTATTTGCTTTATTTGTTTGAGCTCTAACCCTTGTAGTGGAGCCTTAGTCTGTATTTTCATAGGTTATCAGTTCAGCATGCTAACAGTCAGAGATCTGACACTCTGCTCCAAGAAGCATGAATATCAACACGCTTTTCTCGCCAAGAGCAGCAGTTTGTAGGAGCCACAGCGGCATGCCAGGAAGCCCACACACAAACACACACACGCACACATGCACACACACACACTATCAGGGTAGTTTCTAGCAGGTCAGATACAGGAAAGCTGCTAGCGCTACTGCACTTTGGAAACCGGTTACACCAACAAAACAGAAATATATTTGCAACCATGACATGAAACACAAGCTACTGTAACAAGAAGTATCAAGTTCCACAAAGTGTGATGCTGTGACATGTTTTTCGCCAGCAACAAGCAAAGAAAACATTTTACAATACATGACATGAACTTAGTATAGTGGAAATGACCATAAAGACACATGCAAGTATCACAAGCAGTACAAGGTCCAACATTTTTGGTTTGTATCACACCTTTTGCACAGGTTAGTGAGCTTTACAGTGCAATATAGTAATAATTTACTCAGAGGTATTTTTTTATATTACAGGCTACAACCATAAGAATAATATGGATGTTG
Organism: Rastrelliger brachysoma; assembly: GCA_024605115.1. NCBI lineage: Eukaryota > Metazoa > Chordata > Actinopteri > Scombriformes > Scombridae > Rastrelliger > Rastrelliger brachysoma. Next base: position 7,403 of record JANJYP010055573.1, read on the forward strand.
TTAATTTACATCTTTCTACAAGTAAGTCCTACCTAACTAGGTCCTACTGACTAGACTAGAGGTTCAAAGTTGTAGTTTTGGCCAAAAGTCTCAACCACTATGTGGCAGATTGTCATGAAACCAGGTTCAGACGTAAGCATGTTACCATCATGAGCTGTTCTTATCTTATTAGAGTTAGGGTTGGGTTAGAGTTATTCTTATTGACTCATATTCACTGTTAGGGTTAAATGTGGTTGTGTCTGTTAGTTCCAACATCAGTCAGCATATAAATCTGCATTAGGTGTGACAGCCTCGTTATTGAGCCTCACCAGCAGCTCTCACCTTTACATCCCTTCCTCCTCCCTCCCATCCCTCCACTGTCTTTCTAATAACCTCAGCAGAGTTCCAGTAATTCACCCGAGCTCTGGTCAGAGTCTACAGAAAAACAAACAGCCAGACTAAACACCACTTCACTGACTCCCACTTGCTCTCCTGTCTCTCTCTCTCTCTCTCTCTCTCTTTCTCTTTCTCTCTCCCTGCTTTGTCTGGCTGTCTCGCAGTCAGGCCAGCAGTCTTGCTCCAGCCATATGGGAGGGCTTTAGTCTGACTCTTACAGAGCAAAGAGAATCCGCAGCTGGATAAAACCTAATGGAACACAGCAGTAATTTCAATAAAGCGTTACGACCACCAGGGTCCGCACTGTATTTTTCCGTGCACCTGCGAGGAGGATGTGGGTGAATGTGAATGTTCACACAGGTGTACTGTATCCATGCCTTTTCTGCTTAAGTTAGACTCCCTGTGGAGCCAAATGGAAAGTTACAGTAAGGCCTTAATATTGTGAAGCAAACTTAATTTATACAGCACATTTCATTCCAAGGGAGATTTGTTATGCTTTCCATTAAAAGCTATATAAAGACTATATATATATATATATATATATATATAAGTCCATGAAGACATGCGGCACATACTCGCACACCTGTATAGACATTTAGGACAATCTGACATCTTCTGAACAAATTATGAGGATACCGGTCAAATTCTCAGATGAACAAGAAAGTTTTCAGTTTTTCCTTGAACAGTGTGCACACATAGTACAATCTAGCAAGGTCTTTCTGCAGCTTGGACCTCGAAAACCAAAAGCTGATTGAGCAACTTTTATTCTAACTCTCAACACATCTGAGTCCCAGAGAGTTCTGATTTGTTGATATAGAAGATGTAAGCTAGAGAGGGCTTTATAGACAAGACCTAATCTAGTGTGATCAATTATTAAAGTGCAAGTCAATCCTAAAACCACTGAAGAGGTGTGATTAAATTTCTTGTTAGGATTCTGAAAGTATAATCCGTCCTTCTTCTTGAGGTAGACCAGCGAGGAGGACACCGCAACACTCCCAACCGTCCGGCATCTGTTTCTTACTCTGAGAGGTCTGGGAAGTTGGCAACACCATCTGTGGAATGTTCTAGCTGATGCAACGATGCAAAAACAAAAAAGATTTGTGCGGCTTTAATTTTCCCCCAGCAACTCACAAATCTCCGGGTTGCATTAAAAATGATTCGATCTCGGCATAAAAACGTCTCCTTTCTAAACGCTAGCGTGACTGAGTCGTCAGGCTCAGTAAAGCCCTACTATGCTTTGAGCTCAATTCTGACATCTGCAGTCACAAGGATAAAAAAAAAAGTTTGACAAGGAATCGGAGATGTTTGAAGCAAGATTTTGTGCCAGTCGATGAAGGAAAACTGAAAATCTTGACCAGCTGGTAGCGTTGGATGAAAAGGCAAAATCACTGTTGGGGTTCAACCTTTACAGAGCATGAATGTCTTTACAAACGCCCAAGAAACCGATCCAGTCTTCCGCTCTGATGCTGCAGAGATATTTCACTCTACCTAACATTGTCATCCTTACATCTCGAAAAACATATTTCTGCTGCTATAGGTCTCTTGAGGCAGGGAAGGGATTTTGAAGAAAAATCCCTGGAAGTACCAGAATCCCTATTCCCAAAGAACACCCCAAGTGTACAGTTGACTCACCACACTGCTACACACCTGATCTCCCCTTCTTAAGGAAAAGAAGGTGATTTGTTGCTGGAAAAACCTGCGATTCCTCTGACACAGATTCATATTTTGATCCGAACAGGAAGAGTGCAGAAGAAATAACAGTTGTAATAATCATACTGTTCTTGAACTGTACTCTAATAAGGGGCTCTATTTTTAAGACATATCTTCCAGATGAAGGGTGAAATATCTTATGTCTTTTTTTCCAAAGGTCATGTTTCCTTACATGTGCCAGCTTCTCAAAAGAAGTTTTCTACACTCTGGGTCAGTTCCATCCCTACTCCGAGGTGATGCTCTGAAATCTTTTTATCTCTCAGCATCTTCTTCAGTCTCTTTGGTCTCTCATCCCTTCCCCGATCCATCCTCTCCTGATGGATCCGCCTGTTAATGTGAGCCATTTGCCATTGGAAATGAAATATACTCCTCATCCTCGTCACCGCCCATCCGGATCTTCCCGTAATTAGAGCTGCTTCTGTAACAACAGCCGTCTTCAGATTGCATTGTACGAGCGTATTAGGTTGTTGAAGATCAAAACAACCAGTCGGTTGTGGACTGGCGCCAGGCCTGCTGTAATTATCAATGTCACTGACAGGAAATGCAAGCTAGGTGAGAATACATCCATTAAACTCATTCAATATGCTGTTGATTTCAAGTGGAGGGAGTCTGTGATAATCATTTCTAATTGAGTCGTGATTGGCACTCAGCTAACAGTCCACCACATTTGGGCTTGCTTGAAGAAACTCTACAAAATGATACATTCAACACAATTAAACGTGGTAAGAAGTTGAACCAACACAGTCAGCATCACACATCCTTCTCTTCATTTTTAGCTGTCTTGTTTCTCTATAGTTTAATACCTCAGCAAATATTACCTATTTAAACATCCAGAAGACAAAGAGCAGCATTAATATTCATTAAAAGTTGTATTGGTGTCCTCCTGACAAATGAGGATATTTAATCTCCTTTTAGCTCTGATTTTGGATAAATATCTTTCAAGCTGCTGAACGTTCACCCGTTAGCTGCTAAGTTAGTCTGCTGATAGTTCTGGACATTTATCATAGTCTTTTATTTCTTAAAACTGCTGCCTGTTGTAGCTGTACACAAAGCTGATGTCGTATTTCAGGTGTGAAAAATTATGAAAAAACTTTTGAAATGATCTTGTGAACATTCTATTTAATAACTGAGGAATTGTTTTCATTTGCAACTTTTATGATTGTTTTTTCTTATTAAGTTATTGAATGTATAATGTTTGGTTGGTAATAGAATGGCTAGATGCTTGAATAGGTTTCAGTATAACAGCATCATTCTCAGAGCAATCATCATGAGCTTGAATTCAGTCTCAAGTCACAACCCTTGAGTATCTGTTTATTCTTGTTTATGGTTGTTTTACAAAAAAAACAAAAACCTTTTGGAATCAAATATTTAAAAGATTTGAAATGAAAGTAAGCTGCGTAACATTTTTTCGAACTGGTATGTCACATTTTTTTGGATGATCAACTTTTCTCCGAGCTTCCCACACACACACACACACACACACACACACACATTCTCATAAACTCCAAGACGTACTGAAGGCTTTGGGCTAGAATAGCAGATATCCAGAGTGACACTTTAAAGAAGTTGCAATATATTACCTGACTCGAGTGTCTGTTTCTTCTGCGCATGTTAAATCTACTCCAGTGGTGTATAAACCTTTCAGTCATACTCACGTTTTCCCCTCGCTCATTCACAATTCTTATTCCAGGTGTCAGTCTGTTCAGGACATTAGACATTAGACTGTGTAAGGTGAGGTGAAAAGTATGTGGAACATTTTGTAGAAGTTAAAAAAAATAATTTAAAAATGCTTTTTTTTTTATTTCAGGAGGACGTCTGCCTCTCAGAGAAAAACCAGAGCATTGTGAAGGGTTTTAAAATTGCAAGCAGTCCTTGTAGTTGAAATTCATTATCACAGAAATAGAAAGAGTGTAATGGGTTGTATTGTACAACTGTACATCTTGCTTTTCAACAACAGAGAAAAATACTGTCTTAATCTTTCAATTTCTAGCATTCATTTCCTTGTCCTTCTGCTGTTAATTCAAGACATGAAGTGTTCTGTCTTTGTTTTCTTTGGTGTGTTTTCAATTAGCTTCCTTAATAACAGAGATCATTTAAAAAGCCCTAAAAAGCCTCCTATAAACAGTGGCATTCTACATAACACACTATTATCTGCGTATAGTTAAAACAGGACTGCTTTTATGAGAGGCTTTTGTTTGTTTAGCACAAAAGTTCAATCTTAACCACGGAAATAGTAGTTTGACAAAATAATCTTAACACAAGCTTCTCTGAATCATATTTCTTCATCAATGAATGGAGATAAAAAATAAATCATCAGACTTTAAATTTGGTTTTTGGATGATGAAAATGATAAGACTGAACTGAACAGAAATGGAGATGAGGAATGAAAGTATTGAAGTGAAAAATGAATCCAAAAATGAATTTTCAGAAATAGAAAAGAAAATAAGGGAAAAGTAAGGTGGCAGTAAAATAACTTTGAGTGGAGTCACCTGCCAGCCTTCACTTCATAATCCACAATTCCACTTGTATTTCAAACGCCTACAGCGGAAAAATTCACATCAGAGAAAATCCCTTTTCGTACTGCTGAGAAATCTCTTTTTTCCTTATTAAAAAAAACCCACTTCCTGTCAAATTTCCCAAAACACTGTCAGCCAGCCCAATTAAATACTCCATATCTGTTCAAATCAATTATCTCCACCTCGCAAGTGCCCTGCAACACTGTTGTGAAATGATTGAGCTAATGGGTTTTTGTTCCCACGCAGACCGTATCAAACCTCTCCGCAGTAATTAAGATCATTATCCACCCTCGTGTTTTTGTTTAAGCCCATTCCAGGTCCATTTCGCTAACTCACAGGTTCAGCTGATTGAATTTGAAGCTACGGGCACTTTGTGTACTTTTCAACCTTGTTCAAACACGTCAGGTGACCGCGAATGCACTTCGGTTGCCGAGAGCGATGGTCATTTTAACCTGAGAGCTCTATACGAGTGAGAAAGATAATTGACCTTGTGGATTAGTAGCTCCAAGTCGCTAAAAATATAGTTGAAAATACTTGCTGCTATATATAACAGACTGAATTTGCAATAAAGTTGCTTAGACATTAGAAAAACTGTTTTACTCAGAAGATCTGTGACATTGTTTATAACCGCAATGATGCAATGAGGAAAAAGAGCAAACATGTACAGTATCATTCACAGAAGTAGATGTCTTACCATGGAAAAAATGCTGTTGCTTCATTTGTTTTCCTCCTGTTGCCCAGTGATCTCTTCTATGGAGGAGACTGTTCCTACTGAGTTGGACAACAATGCTATATTTTTAATAGTGCTAATAATAAAAAAAATGGACTCCAATCAAGAATTATGATGCCACAGTCATGTAATTCATACAGACCTTGGTGATTAGGAACCGTGTGGCAGTCTACAACTTTACACACTGCACAGAGATGATTTTCATCCTCATAGTTGTCAGACAGATTTTTCCCGACATGCAACCTCTTGTGGTTTTTTGCCCGAAATCCAACCCTGTCTCTGCATTAATGTTCTAATAACTTGTTTTGCCGGTTATGTTTTAAGTGGAAATATAAATTTTTTGGTAGGATTCTGTAGTTTGTGTAGCAACCACACCGAAAGTCTTATAGCGGTGGTCAGGGTTGTCAAAACAGACCAATCCTGCTCGTGGTTAAAAGCACTTTTGGTAAAGGTTAGAGAAACACTGCGATTGACATTGACTATTGATTAGAGCGGGGAGATTTTTAAAGTCCGAAAACGTGGACCTCCTCCCCAGACGAAGCTTAGAAAAAGGCACACCCTTTACTCACCCACCCACGATCAGTTAACTTACTTAAATTCCCTCAATTCCAACATCTGTGGGAGCAGGATTTTGTCATTTGATCCAATAGACACTGAAGAATTGAGCCAGGATAGCTTGATACTGCTGTTTTGAAATACTTCAGACTACGCCAAATACCAAAAAAGAAAAAAGATCTGTCTTGCAAAGTGTTTATTAGGTTCAGACTCTGGGAAAGTCCTCAAAAGTGTATCTGTGAACTCTCTCTTTAACCAGAACACATACATTTAGGCTATCTTACATAATCTCCCTTTAATAACTAACATGATAGCTAATGTAATTTCCACTTCTATTCACTGAGCCGGAAACTGTTTAGAGTGAGAGAATCATTAGAAATTTGTGGCCCTACATGTCAACACTGTTAAATATGTTTGGACTGAAAGCAGTGCATTTTTTCTTTAACATAATGAGGCTCTGTCAATTAACACCACACATATCTGGCAAGCATGAAGTTAATGAACGTATTCTTATTACGCATTTGTTTCCCTTCAGTATCCTCTCTTGCGACACCGTTTGCTCGCAGCAACCTCAACATAATTAAAGGTTGTAATGGTTATGTTATGACATTTAGAGCACTTAGATCCTGGTTATGTTGCAATGGTAGAACATTCCATAGTGACACAAGGAACAAAACTATTTTTTTTTTATCAACCTTTATTTATCGATTCAACCTGCCAGAATAACACTAAATATAGAGTAACGTGAGCAAACAGACTTTTTTTTTTTGTCATTAACTTCCAATGGCTTGCTGTTGTAATGAGTTAAAGCCACAGGTTGGGTTACTTGTAACACCATCTCTCTCCCTCTTATGTGTTTTCTTGTGTATCCAGCAGCAACAGCAGTAGGGATATGTATGCCAGTCAGGCCAATGCTCCCTGTCACTGGTGATAAGTGGTAATTGAATTTCGCCAGGCTTGAGCTTGACAGGGTGTGTGTTGCATGAGAGGGTCTAGGCCGCATGATACTTTTAATTGTGTCAGTCAGAGACAGCTTGGAGGTCCATCTACTGTAAGCCGCCATTTCACCCTTTGTGCCTCCTCCAGCTCTTTCTCTCACTACACCGCCATTAATCAAATACAGTGTCCCTGAAGGCAGTACGCAAACGTTTTAAAACTAATCATTATTTTTTATAGAAGCAATGGATCAAGAGGCTGCGTAATGTGAAGGGTGCTGCTTGTGGAGATGAACACAGGGAATAATCAAATGGCTATTCAGTTCAGGAGATGGTGGAGACCAAAAAAGAGCTAAATAAAGGGGGAGGGGAGGTATTCAGATAGCCAGAAACACAACACCAACTGAGTGTTCTCCCACCTTGTCACCTGGATGCAACTGTTAACATGTCTCCATAACGATTTTACAAGTTGATGCTCAGATATTTAGTCTGCT
>JANJYP010055582.1:0-12246 GCA_024605115.1 Rastrelliger brachysoma
AGATCCATGAATATGAATCTTCACTTTAAGAAATGAAACTGTCCTATGTGTATTTGTGTGAGACTGTGTGAGTCTGTATAGTGTTTCGTATTGTGCGTCCGAGAGGAATAAAATAAAACAAGAACACATGCTGGGCAAAGAATGCACTTTTACATTTTAAGTTGATGTCAAAGTCATTAAGTCACAGGTGACAACTGTGTATAATTTTCAGTGTAGAAGCCTTTTATAAGACACTGCAAAAACGAGGAAGGGACTACAGAATGATAACAGCAACTATTTATCATTTCCATATGTCATCACAGTCACCATAAAACAACAAACTCACCCACAAATTAGTCATCTGAAATGTCCAACTACAGCAAATAACGATGGCAGACCTGAAATGCTTGAACTCCACAGCTGGCAAAACCTTTAAAAATAACATGTTATTTCTGTAAGACTGTGCATGTTATCAATATCATCAACAACACCACCCTGTTTAAGACAATATACCCTGGTCTACACACCCTCAGTGGAAGGCTGATGCCATTCCTTTACTTCCTGCCTACCAGAGCAGAACAATAAGTATGACTGACCCTGAGTGAGACAATATGGATGTAGGGTTATGGGAGGGTCACATGTAAAGGATAGGCTCAATTCTGCTTTTGAAAATAACCCTACTTGGCTCTGAATAAGGCAGCCTATTGCAGAATATGATGCAGTTTTAATACTATAATGACAAGACGCACAATGCCCTCTCAAACAGCTCATAGCAATTGATGTGATTGAAATCCACTCTATGTCATATATTAACGTACTGTGACGTTAGTGCTCAATTGAACTCTGGCTCCACAACTGTCTGAGAGGTTAGATGCTAACCATTCGGTCAGTATATAGAGACAGATGGCTTTAGGGACTCACTGTTAGCCTTGGCAGCAGATTGTCCACAATAGATCAGTGATGTGGCAAACTGTTCCTCTACTGCTTGCTTACACACATGGGACCACTAACACAAACACGTACAAACCATCCTCTGTGCTGTCTTGGCTGCAGTAACCCTCCAGGCACTGCCATAGTCCATCCCATCCCAACACTTGTTTGTCTCTTCTCCTCGGTCCTCTTTCTCTATCATTATCTCTCAAGATCTTTGCTGGACTGTTGCCCAACAAGCCATGGAAAAGCCCTTTTACAACAGTAGTAAAAACAAAAAGAAGAGCTGATATAAAAGGCCAAAAGATCTTAAGAAGGGAGATGATGGTGTGAATAAATACTGAAAATAGAAGGTGCAGACTTACATGGATGAAGTGAGGACTTTCAGACTTACTCACAACATGGCAACATATTCCATTAATCATTACTACAAAACATGCTACAGCTCTTAGTTGAGGTGCACAGGAACATCTGGCGTTAATGATGATGGCCTACATTTTGGAAGTAATTTTGTCATCTTCTGTGGAGTAAATAATAAAGAACTAAATGGCAACAGAGTCTCCAAACATATCATATTAGTTTGTAAACTTGAAGTCAAGACCTCCTAAGCCGAGACCAAGACACTACCAAAACCAGAGAGTATCAAGACCAAGATCGAGACCGAAAATAACAAACAAAAAAACCCCAACACATTAGGTGCTAGTTATGAAGGAAAGCTAGCCATTATAAATTCTTAAGTGAAGTTACAATCCCACTCATGTTAGCTGTCAAGCAAGCAGCTTATTCTAATGTTAAACAATTCAGCTAAAAATAACAATAATATACAAGAATATTAAAGTCAGCTCAACTGGATTCATTGAACAATAACATAGCTTTACTGTTCATTGACACCTAAAGCGACAAAAGTGTCAGAGTAGCTGAAGACACTCAAAACGCGGCACTCACACAGCTCAGTGTTAAAACTGTGAAACAAGAACATTCCATTCTAATCTTTATTTAAAGGACCTGCAATCGTACAATCAGCACAAAAAAATTACAAAAAGTTTGGTCAATAAAAATAGAATTAAACGTGTCGCCTACTTAGTCCGGACAAATTCATCCTGTTGTCTAATAAGCAAATTGGTGTGTGCTAGAGCAGGAAAATGATTGGTCAATGATGAGGCATATTGGGAATGTGGTGGTTTGTTTACATTTTTTTTATTTTGTTGTCTAATATGCAAATTAGTGTGTGCTAGAGCGTGAAGATGATTGGTGGACTGCTTTTCAAATTGGCAGTGAAAAGCTGGCTCAACAGAAACTAAACTATAAATAATCCCAAAATACCAGTTGCTCAGTGGCGCAGTGGTTAGAGCATAGGCCATATATAAGTGGCAGACCCTGGCTCGAATCCCGGCCAGAGCGTCCTTTGACGTATGTCTACTACCCCTCTCCCATTTCCTGTCTACCAACTTTACAATAAAAGGCGTCTGTGCCAAAAAAAATCTTTAAAAAAAAAAAAATAGCAGCGATGTCAGTCAATTAATCCGTTGTTTTAGTAGCAGTGGATTACAAGTTTATGTTAGTCAGGAAGGTTATAGTTTGTCACTTGGTTTCTATTGTTTCTGATAAACAGGGCTGTGTCATATAACACCATCTGGTAGGTTTTAAATTTTTACATGATAATGATGGGAACCAAAATTATGCAGTTTGTTTTTGGGGACACACATGACCAGAGGACGTCGACATTCTGATTGGTTGTCACCAAACCGTGTCATAGCTCATTACCATAAAGTTAACTGAGGTTCAACTTTTTCCTGACACCCGTGACACCCAAAATCCACCCTCTCACTGAAAGGGTGCCACTTTTGCTGCTTTCGGTGTGAACGCACAGTCATGCTTCTATATTTTTTCCATTTCTAGTTTCCCTTCTTTCACCCCTCAGTGCCACTTCTATATGGTCAGAGCAAACACACACTCTCCCTCCTGAATAGCATAGAGGACCAGTTACTGCACACACACTCTGTCCTCCTTTCCTCTTGTCTTCATTTGGATTCAAAAATTATTTATAAAAATTTAAGACATAAGGAGTGTCTTAATATCACATTTATACAGTTGATGACATTAATCTAAGGCAAGAGAGTCTAGTTGGGGATCCATGCCATAGTATCACCTATAGGGAGCCTAAGCCACGCCCATCTACTTCCGGCCCATTGGACCTAACTTGTTAAAAAAATATTTACTGGAGTCAATGGAGAGATAAAAATTATTTTCTGGTCCCGTTTGAACTGTGCCATGGATTTCAAAAATGTTGGTTGTGATATTTAAAGATAACTTTTCATGCAAAGAATACTACAATTTAGTGGCAAGGAGTTTGATAATGTTAGGATACTATCAATGAGGCCAGGGTTGTTCCTCTTTGTGTCTGCATTGCTTCTGATCTTTTTCATCCATTTCTCTTTTTTGATTGCGACTCTAAACTAAAGCTATGCTCAATACCTTATCATGAATGTAGACAAAATGGTAGAGATGATATTCAATCCAAAGTCAGTTACTAATCATAGTCCAACTATTGTTCACAATACATCCATAAAATAGTTTGCTTCACATAAATATCTTGGTGTTCACATTGACAGTTTGCTCACAGGGCATATAAATATTGAAAATCTCTGCTCTGGGCTGCAACAGAGGACATTTTGATTATTTATTATCTGGTTTGACCACATTTGGCTTTTTTAATTTTTAATTTTATTTCCTTTTATTATACCAAAAATACACTTTCTCACCATGTGAACATATGAATGTATGAGCTACATTTTATATGTACATGTTCATAGTGACATGATTGGCATGTGTGTTGTGTGATCCAGCAGCTTGGAGCCCAAGACAAATTTCAGGCCTTTCTTTCTCTAAGTTATTTTATGAATGGGCTCAAGATGTTCATGGAGTGGGACTATTGTTATTGATCTGCAAGTGTATATATACTGAAAAGGATCGTTTGATGAGTGTCTATAAGAATATTGATCAGTTACGAGGCTCAATATAAACATGCACAAGATAACAAGAAACATTGACCACCATAAACAGGGGAGACACAATATCATGACATCTTCCCACTGTGAAGTTTATATTCCACACAGTGTTACTGGCAAGATAGTCAGTAAGAAAGAATTAATGAATTGAGAGAGAAGCAGAGTGTTTAAAGAGACTAGCATGCAGATGAGCAAGAGAAGGGGTGGAGAGATGGAAAGAGATAGATGGCTTAGACCTGGCAGGAGAAGATTGATTAATTGTTTACGAAGGAGAAACATTGAACAGACAGTAGAATGCATATGCAGGAATAAAACGACAGATAAAATGATTACCAGAATGGGACTCTGGATGTTTGTGGATGAGGATAAAAGGCTGATAAATAAGAAATATGTGCTACATAAAATTTGAGAAAATAACAAAGGAAAAAAGAGGGAGAGATGAGGAGAAGAAGTGAGAGTTTTGGGAGACGGAATCATAACGAGCAAAATCACAGTACTCATCTACTGGCCTTAAACCAATCTTAGTGCCTTCCTCTGTTAATCCATCATCAGCTGTTCCCACATCCCTGTTGCCAGGCTAGAATGTGTGTACTCCTGGGTGAATAAGCAACCTGATAAATGAAGGTCAGAACTAGACAAAGTGCCCACTCTCAAAGCTGTTGCTGTGGGGCCACAAGAGCCAAGTAAATAATTCACTGACCTGCAGAATGGGGTGTGCGTCAATGTTTAAACAGACATAAACTGTCTCATCTGAAGTGTTATCTTAGTTCATTGGCTGGTTGAAATAATTAATGTAAAAAAATAATTTTGTGTGCACCTTGTCTCAGATACACTGTAGTGTTTATGATAGTCACCAGTTTTGATGAGTGTGAACAGCTGGTGGTGTAAATAAATTGGACTCTGCTTTGTTTCACTGTGTGTGTGTGTGTGTGTGTGTGTGTGTGTGTGTGTGTGTGTGTGTGTGTGTGTGTGTGTGTGTGTGTGTGTGTGTGTGTGTGTGTGTGTGTGTGTGGTAAGATAGATAGCTCGCTCTGCTATGCAGCTCAGTGTTCAAGCATGCAGAACACAGAAACAGTAATCAAACAGAAAAGCAAAAACAAGCCAACGACTACAACCTGGAACACCTGCTATCACATATTTGACTGGGTTTCAGTTGGTCGCGCACCATCAAGGTTTTGCTATGCAAATAACTGTAGCAACCCCATTAGTGAATGACACCCACTGAGGAGGTTATGGGTTTAGCAAATACCACAGAACTATCCTGCATGAAGATAGGTTTGACTGTTCTAAGCTGTGCTATAGATACATAATGTTCTGTGGTCCTAGCTCCTCTTGAGTTAATTAAAAATCAATTCAAAAATTGTGGAAAAAGATACCTAATGTGTTGAAAAAGTTGAGGGAGCAGTGAGACTTAAAAATCAATTAAATAATCTCAGGTCTCATATCTGTTTATTTTTTCTCCAGATGAACAGTTGAAATATTCTTAGCACACAACTCAATAATAAGAATTGGTTAAAAGGTCAAAATGGAAATTAACAAAGTCATCCCCAAGTAGGTAAAGATGAGCACAAACCCCACTGAGTCCTACCTGAAATGAATTTTGATTTGGATTAACACTGACGGAGATAATTATATCTTTATTATTCTAATTGTATATATATACAATATTCCTAGCCTTTTTGAAGGTGTTAACAGCTCTCAGTGTGGTGCCAAGGCCACTGAGCATAGCTTCAATAATGTTTACTATTACACTGCTTGTCTCAACAAACCCACCGCAGAAAGTGTCAAACTAAAGTAACTGACACGGATGTCACCAAAATTAATAAGCAAGGCTAATATGCATGCTAACACATATTCAACAACACATTTATATTCATTTTCACACATACAGACATAGACAAATGCACACATGCATTATTCCTCGCTCTTCACCAGTAATAATTGCTGATTAGCCATATCAGCATCATCAAGCTTTAACGCATCACTATGGGGTAGATTACACAGACAACCATACCCATGATGATGATAATGGAAATGAAGAGTACTCATCATCAGCCATGAAACAGACTCTGATTACAGTCATTATTAGTTATGATGACTTGAGCTGATTAATAATTTAAATAATTAAGTTGATAGGTCTAACTAGGTGGAATACAATGCTTATCAGTTTAATTAAATAGATTTTCTGTAGCTGAAAAGAGTTTGTATTTTAACTGTGTTTAAATGTTTAGTTACATTTGTCAGTTTTGAGTTTCAATATTTTTTTCAGGCAATCAAAAAAATTGTTCGGATAGCACTCTTTTTATGTGTTCTTTAACGCAGGGAATGTGTGTGTGTATGTATGTGTGTGTGTGTGTGTGTGTGTACTGTCCCTGACAGACTAGTAAACTAGCAGAGTCAAATGAGGTGCTTCCTCATTTGACTCATTAAGCTGAGCCCTTGTTTTGCTAATCGACATAAAAACATTTATGAAAGAAAAGCTGCCAATTACCTTACTGCTCCCTCCCCCTGTATTCTCTGTCTTACTCATATATATATATATATATATATATATATATATATATATGTGTGTGTGTGTGTGTGTGTGTGTGTGTGTGTGTGTGTGTGTGTGTGTGTGTGTGTGTGTNCAGAGCCAACAGATAGATGCTTTGTATGGATCCTTCATTCATCTGATGTGATTCAGTCACTTGTTGATGGGATGTTTTCTTTTTTCTTTGCACATGATATCTCTGCTACATTGTTACAATATGTGTGGAGGTTCTTATTTAAATTTCATAAATAATTAAGTGTACAAAAAGGGCAACCATTTACTCAAATTAAAGAAATAATCGAAGAATGACTTAGTAAAATTAATCTTTTAAATTAAATATATATTTTGGTTTTGCCTCATTAGGCAGTTGAGAACAGTGAATAAATGATACTGGATACAGTGCCAGACAGTGAGGTGCTGAATACAAACAGCTTGCTTGCATTGTAATGATGCAGGCAGTAAAAAAATGTAATTTAGGAATTTATAATAGGGAAGTGAACATTTGTGGCAGTGCAAAAATGAGCTGACAATGTTATATGCTATGGGTCAGTATATAAAGGAAATGGAGGGTTTCGTTGATTTACCTCATGGGAGACACCTGCTCTACTGAACGTAAGGAAAAGAAGCATGCCTGCTGGTTACCATGGAGACTCTGCAGCATTTCTGAGAACAACAAAGAAGAAAGCTTTTGTCAGAGAATTTCAGATACTGTGCAAACACACCCACTGCTTTGTAAGTCTTACTCACACAAATGCACAGATGGATAGTATATCAGGCAAATATTAAATTAATAATTGGAGTGATATCCCTGTGAAAATAAGGTGGCAACTTGCAGGAGAAATAAAGAAGCAAACCTTTGACTGATGAGCACATGCTCTCACACACATGCTTAATACCTTCTCTGATACTTCTGACAGCAGTATTTGAGTTGTTGCGATGGTGACAATGCATAGGAAAAGAGCACCAGAGAGGAATGAGATTTTTGTGGGAAACGTTTAATCTCTTTCACACATGGTGCCAGATGACACTGCACAAAGACAAACACACACGTGCATGTGCACGCGCACACACACACACACACACACACACACACATAGAGCTCATGGTCAGAGAGAGGTGTGAATAGACAGTGAACAGGCAATCTCTTCGTCTAATAGGACAAAACATGCAGTTCCTGAACACGAATGATTTATTACTCATCCACCCTTGCTTGGATAACAAGGTGACTTCATGTAACTGGGCTGAAAAAAAAGTGACAGCAGTGAGTCACATTGTACTATCTAGAATTTGAGTGGCATGTCCTAAGCTTTCCAGAACATACAAACAAAGCAACCCTTCAGCAATGTCGACATACCACACATGCAAACTCAGAGGCATGCGCAAACATCCCTGGTGACACAGGATGCGAAGTAACTGGCCAAGAAGTGACTCTGCTTGACATTTGTACAGGATCTTCACAGAGAAAAAAAAAATCAACCAGGAATGAGTCTGAACAACCAGAATGTAAGATAGGAGATCGATGAGTCCCATTTGTCCATCAATGCCTGCTAAAGACACTGTCGACAAACCACAGTATTAAGGTTTCTCACAAACTCATTTATCTGAAAACTGTAAAGAGGTGTTTATGGAAGCTCTAACTGTTGAAAAAAAGACAGTCGTGTACATTTCTTTAACTGTTGAACTGAAACTTACTGCTGCTTACTTACATATTTCAATTAAACTACGATTCACAAGGAAAAAATTAAACATTATTGTCTTTAAAATATGATGCATTTTTTCAAAAGGAAACACCACAGTAGGATCACTAGAAATAGCTCCACCTCAGTGCCCAGAAGCATCGAAATTCTGCATAAATCAATACATTATTAGGGCAAAAACAGTTAGACAATACAACATTGTTTATATGCTCTGAAAGCAGCCTAAATACTACCATTTTGAATGTAAAAGACTACAATATTTTCACCATTTCAAAATAGTGGCAACAGACCTTATAATACAAAAAATGTAAATACTAAATAAAAAAAGGTATGTAATAATAGTTGGTTGTATATAAGAGATAAAAAAATAAATAAAAGACTAAAAGCCATACCTCTTTAGTGAAAGTATTGAACACTCAAATGATTAATGTACCAGTATTCTATATTGTTAAAAGACATTATGGTAAATAGAGGCTGACATGGAGAAAGTTTGGTGACCTATTTGGTGAACAGGTAGAGTAGCCAGGCCAGTTTTGGTGAACTTGTCTTGACAAGTGTCCATCTTTGGAGAAATGAATGTCGAGTATATAATATAATATATAATATAATATATATAATCCCAAAAGGTCCTGTTACACAGTCATAAGCCTATCTTTTGACACCTCCCCTGTGTATCTAGGAGTGTGTGTGTGTTGTTTATGTGTAGTACTGTAGCTACTTTATGCTCTTACAGTTGTCATGTTTTTGCGTTGCTCTGTGCATTCACGTGTGGATGCATATTTGTATATATATATGATTTGTCTATGTGCATGTACTCCCTTATCCCCTTGGCTATCTATGGCAAAACCCCCATCTGAATCTTCATGCTGTTGAATAAGCTTATTAAAGTCAGCTGTCCCAGCAGTCCAGTGCATCAAAGACTACCAATTACCATGCACATTACAAAGACTATGCTGATGTAAATGAATGTGTAGTTCTGCTTCATATCCTTTCAACCAGAGTTTGTCAGACAGGGCCATGTACAGATGAGTCTAACAGGGCTTGGATTAACCTGGCTGGGCTTCAATAATGAAAGAGACTGGACTACAACACAACCCTGGGTTCTTACAATCACTAAGATAAATACCACATGAGGACAATAAATTGTATTCGGTATTGATAGGATTGTGGAATGTTTCTTTTAGTCATGCAACTGGTAAACAATGAGTTCCTGAATAACAACATGGTTTTGAGAGGTTTATACTGTATACAGTTAACAGTCTCACTGACATGGTGCATTACAAATACTTTTCTAAATGGAAATCACTTATCTTCCAAACCTTGACTAAATCCTTTTGGTAAGTTTGTGCAGTGGTTCTAAGAAGAAATGGAGCCTGGACTTGCTGAACTTATATTTTGAGTCTGAGAGCACTTTCTCTGAGGAGTGTGAGACCACTTTCTCTGAAACTGTGCTTATATATTGCTGTTATCACTGTTGTTCTTCACACCAGAGAGAGCTTGCAGTGTTTGGCCCATGGGATTTTGAGATACCTCAGCTGTGAAAGATATGCCAAAAATTGTCATTTGTAGTGCCTCCATCTAAGGTGAGTCATGAATGTAGTGATGTATCTGCTCTAGTCGGTAATATCCAGCTCTCATATCCATTTTGGAAAACACAGTAGCTCCATTTAACTCAGGTTTCACCTCATCCTTTATGGCAGTGATGTGACCAATCCCCTTCTTTCGCATTAGCTTGGGACATGTGAACCCAAATTAATACTTTTTCAGGGTCTTTGGAGCTGGGAGGTGCAACAATAGGTTGTGTTTTGTTTTTTTCACTTGGTGTAATTGTTATGTAGTGGACTTTCTTAGGGTGTTGTTAACCCTTGTATTGTGGTTGTTTTTATGTTAATGTCTTTCAATTTTGAACAGCATTGTGTTGTGAAATGATCTGCACTGTTTGTTTTATTTGTGTCTAACAAGACAATCACTATTGTGAGGATAATGACCTCTTAACAAGTGGTGTAGTGGGGATTTTTTAAGCAGGGATACGCTATTTTTATGATGTCATCAAAAAATTAATAAATCTAGGCAGAGAATTTAATCTAGCTCAACTAGCAGATGCTAAAACAATATTTTTAAAGGCTAAATATGAAATAAATACAGTAGTTAGTTGTACTGATGAATGTTTTGCTATATCAGGTCTAAGAATGAATTTAAACAAATCTTATTTCTACCAATCAAAGGTAGTGATCTGTTGGACCTAAATTGTATCCCTGTAAAGAACACTGTCATCTATTTAGGTGTGGTTGTTGATGAAAATGAAATGATTGCTGCAATTTAAATTTTAACCCAATAACACAACAAATAGCGAAAGGTTTAATATTTGGTTGATGAGAGACCAGAGTAGTCTCTCATCAACCAAATATTGGTGGTCTAAACCTGAAGGTATATCCAGATCCGCATATGTATCCCCGTCTCAGGAAATTCTCCCAGCAATTTACAAAAATTTAATTTTATCTGGAGGAGTAAATGTTATTATATTAACCCAGTCTTTATATTAACACTGCATTGTGCTGAGTTATCCAGGACACTTTCTTGTTTTTGTGTCAAGATATTATACGAAAAGTATTGGATGCAATTTTGTGTAATATCATCCAAATAGAGGATGAGTACGGATGAGACAAACAGGCACAGAAAGAGAGAAGTAGCCTGCAGCATAGGTCCTTTGCTGGATTCGAACCAGGGAAGTCCTGAGTTGTAGTTTATTTGATTTCCTTTCGTACTGCTACCTTTGACTGAAGCAAATTCTACCTTACTGGAAACAGAGTAGTAGTGCACACTCAAGTGCTTAAATTAGCTTAGCAAGTTTAATTTTGCCTCACTCATGCACTTGTCTGTCTTTCTCACTTGTTTTTACCTTTGACAAAACAGTGCTATCTGCATTGATTCATGTGCCTTTCCTTTTACACCCGATAGCCAGTGTAATGATTCTGTTGTGTGTTAAATGCACCAGGTGAATAATGACTTTCTGACATGGTTTATTAACCGAAAGGTTTATACACACAGTTATCTCTGTCTTGCTTACTCATTGTACATTTTATATCTCCACCAACTGGTATAGTTTCACCATAAAACAGAAACACTTTATATTCCTGTGGACATTGCAGGCTGGTCATGGGTTTGTGCCAAAGACTTGTATTTACACGTAGTAAATAAGTAATAACAGCCATGTTGAAAATATTATTATAGAATAGACCAAAAATGAGATACAGAATACATCAAGGTCTGCTTTCTCCTCTCTATCTCTCTTTCTCATGTCTCTCCACTTGCTGCAGAGCTTTCAGAGGTCGCTATGGTAACTTAGGTTTCCTGCCAAGATCACTTTCAATGCACCAGATTTGACATTCCTCTTTAATTCATTGTCTCCTTTTCCTCTCTTGTCCATCAATCTACCTTTCCTTCCTATTCTCAATTTTGTGTGACTCACCTGGTTCTCGAGGAGCAAGAAACATATCAGTAATCCACCTAAAACTTCAGCTGACATTAGCTGAGCTCAGATCTCCCACGCTACTTTTCATACCCAAATCCTCCACCTATATCACACAAAGCAGATTAGCCAACACCCCTTTCTTTTTTAACACATTAACTCTTTTTTTGTGGCATGGGATATACATTTTCTATAAATTACAAAGTCTTCTAGTGTCTGGAGCATCATGCATGATAATATGCAAAATATTTAGAAAAACACATATACTCACACAATACATAAGGTGTGTCTTTTTGTGCTCAATTGCATGTGTGTCTAGTTATAATTGTGTCAGATGTTTGGGGATTAGAGCTCCAGTACAAGTGTGATTATTGAGGTGTTTCTCTTCACTGGTTTTTCTGGATGAAGGATTCTCCAGGGTTTCCATGTCAACAGGGACATCAAACTACTGGTGCTTAGGCTGCCTTGAAACCAAGCAACCTTAATGTCAGTGACTGTGTTGGGACAACATATAATGATTCCTACTCACTGCACTAATTCAGTTCCTTGGAACTGACTGAAAACATAGTACAATACCAGAAACAGCCTTTTCTGTGTCATTGTGGCTTTTCTGTGTCATTGTGGCTTGTATAT
>JANJYP010055587.1:0-12080 GCA_024605115.1 Rastrelliger brachysoma
ACGTCTGTACTGCCTTAATCGAGCCCAAGTCGTCATATTCTTCCTCGCTGTGAATTGGTATGGTTTCCATACCAGTGTTCCCCAAGGCGAAGTTGATGAAGACCTGTGGAGATTGAGTAATAATTTAAGTGCAATGCCAATATGTATCTCTCTCTCTCTATATATATGTAACTTTTCTATTAAATGCTTTTTTTTAGTTTTTATAGGTAATCTCCTGGTCAGTTTCCCTCCAAAACCCCCCTCTCTTTCTTTTTCTTATGGTATCTTCCAATCCCAGAGCTCCAGAAGGGCAGATTGGTTGAAGAATATCAACACTGGCTGCATATAAAGCTCATGGATTCTCTCCCTAACTCATATTCCATTTATTTTCCCTCAGGCATACCCTCTGTCAGCTTTCCTCTGCCTCTTTTAAACTTTCTCTGCTCAGTCTTTCACTCCCACTCAGCTTTCTGCTGTCCCTGTTTCCCCTCCCACCCTTTCTCTTCTTCTCTCATCTCCTGTCCCTTTTTTTCTGTCCCTTGCTACCATCTACCCACCCCTACAAAACTCAAACTAGTTCTCCGTCTCTCTTTCTCTCACCCTCACTGTTTATGTACCATCTCTTTTTCTCACCTCATCCAGTGTGGTCTGGCTCACAGAGAAGTGTTTGATCTGCAGAGCATTCTTGTTGGACTCCAACTGGTCAAAGATGTCAGCCACCCCTCCTGGTGCAACTGGAACATGGTATTCCACCATATTCGAGTGCTGGTCCTGATATTTTTGAAAAGATGCACAAGTAGAGGGTTACATATTTTGGAAAATGTTGTTGCTGTGCAACCAAAGTTCAGTAAAACGCAGGTTGTTAAGACCAAACTGAGTTAACTAAAAATAATTCACATCAACAAAATACATTTCGCAGCTCAGTCAGTCTCACAGTACCACCCACACAAAACACATACTTCATTAATTTACAGTACAATAAATTTGTGAAATGGACCACACTAATGCCTGGAACACAGCCGTGGTCTTAATGTAACTATGAGACAGTGAGTCAATTTGATGCCTATGAGTATCGAGGTGTTAATGCAAGTAACACATACATTCACTTTATATTGATTCTTTAAAGCTGCACAAGTCAATATTTTATGTTAACAATGGATCAAATAACTACATGTAATATGAAAGGGGTCGATAAAAGTGATGGACCCACAGAGAACCATTCTCCAACCCTACACTTTCTCTCAGCTCTTGTGTTCATTTTTGGTTTTAGGTTTAGGTTCTTTGATTAGGGTTTTGATTCACTCTCACTGTTCTCATTAACATGTTCCAAGCTGCGACAACATCTAAAAATAATCTAGGTGGGGAAGTTTGTGGCTGCTGTTTTTCTACATAAACTTAAATTTTCTTGTTAAAATTTAGAAAAAATTTACATCTCCTCCTTCCTGCTAAAGGAAGCTGATGAAATTAAATAGCTATATTTCTATTAAATTGCTCTACATAGAGCTACTTCTCCTTGCAACATCCCACTGCAAATATGTACTCTTTTTTCATCTTCAGTCCCAAGTATTCTTGACTACTTTGGATAGCTGACAAAGCTCACCTTGACATAAGTGCTGGGGAATCTGCGCTGCATGAAGCCAGTGATTGCCTCTGCATCAGAGACAGTGTTAGCCAAGTACATCTTCACAGTGAACCCGCTGCCGAACCTGCACAAAGGAGATTTTATGAACAAAGCGCAGTAACATGTCTGAGAGGTAGGGTTGGTGGTGAGGGTGGGGTGCTGGAGGGGTAGAGGCAAGTAGAGGAGAGTGATGATGGCTGGATTGGAGGATGAGCAGAGGTCACAAACCTGTTCTTAATGTGCTGCAGGGAGCCCAGGCAACGGAACTGACCTTTCACCATGATGGCAAGACGGCTGCACAGTGCCTCACACTCCTCCATGCTGAGATACAGAGAGAAAGATTAAAGGTCATACTTAGACTCTTTGAGCACACTGTAATTAGTCATGGCTGCTGTTACATGAAAAAAGTGCAGCCATCCTACATGTTTTGTACAGCATACTGTGAAAAATAAGTTAAAAAAAACCCATAAAGCTATAATGTTGACTAGCTATGTGAAAAGCACAAACAAATGTCACCTCACTTTCAGTCTGCCATTACAGCCCTAATCCTAAACAATTTGGGTTATATTATTAGTGGAATTTAGTTATATATTTGTCAAATATCTTCCTGCATTTTCTCTGGATGGATAACCAGCACTGAGGGAATGGTGTAGGTGCAGTCTGGCAGGAATGTGGATATCTGACAGTTTTCTAACCTGTGAGAGGTGAGGACCACGGCACATTTGCCTTTCACTTCTTCAGAGATGATTCTCCACAGGTGTCGCTTGGTGCGAGGGTCCATGCCAGAGCTTGGCTCATCCTGTGGACAGAGGAGCGGTAAGAAGAGGTTATCAATATGCATGAAAGAAAGAGGGTTAGGTAGGGATCAGGATAGAGAGGGGGAGGGGAGAACAAAGAATTAGAGAAGAAATTAAAATAAATACAGCAATTAAGAAAAGATGGGCAGAGGGGAAAGTGGGAATAAAAAAACAGAAGTCAGGACACATACAAAGAAAATTGAGGACGGAAGGAAGGGGAGAAAAAAGAGAAGAGAGAATTTGATGGAGACATAAGGTAGAAACAAAACTGAAAGCCACAGGGAAGACCACCATTGGGCAAACCTGAGGAAGCAGACTAATTAACTATATGAGATCTGTCAAGTCCAATGGATCAATATCTACTTTACATCAAAGCTCCTTTCAGGTGGAAGAATGGTGTTAGTTTTATATTTGTTATCTTTACTTATGCAAGTAAATGTGCAGCCACAGTGATGTGGACAGATGTGTCCTCACCAGGAGCAGGATTTGTGGATGCCCAACGAGAGCCAGAGCCGTGGAGAGTTTCCTGCGGGTGCCACAACTGTAACCCTCCGTGATGATGTTTCTGTGGTAGTTCAGCTGCAGCCTCTTCAGTAAATAGTTCACCACCTACAAAGGAGACATGCAGGCAATTATACAGTGCATGAATAAATACCAGATTAAAAATGACTACAGTATTCAAATAACTAATATTCAATTTAAATACCTGAATGTCAATTAGCATTCATTTCACATTTTAAAATGATTAGACTTTTACCAGTACATACATTTACTAGCATTACCAGCCATGTTAAAACACATCATTAAAACATATTGTATGAGCATGCGAGTTGAAAAGACCACAATACTGATATAATGCATGAAGGTGCCCTTGTTAAAGCCACTTGCATGCATGTTTATATGAAAAAAGAAGTGCAAAAGCTGAATATGAGGGAAAAGTATAGTGTGAGCAAATTATTTGCTTTTTATCTTCCAAATAGTGTTCTGTATGGAGAAATGGAAACACTGCAACATGCTAATCAATGTAGGAGTTGTCTAATGGTAAAGCACTCATCTGCTGGGAGTCACTATGTTAATGATTATGCTGGATGCCTGTACAGTATGAGCATTGAGCAATATGAGACAATTTCCTGGACTACTACACATGAAGATGAAGTCAAACTACCATCTGTGGCTCCAGCAGATCAAAACATCACCAGATTTTTACAGTAAGATTTTCCAGTTCTTAAATCCATCAACAAAAAAATCCAAGGTTTTGTCTCACACTACACACTCTTCAGGATTTAATCACAGCCAGAAAAGGTGGATTTGTGGGAAGCCCTATTTATTGACTATTTGATATTGATGTTCATTTATGTTATTGCCTCCTCTTATTCTGTCTAGTATAGCAGCACTGCAAATAACTTGAAGTATCTTGTCTGTCC
This sequence comes from Rastrelliger brachysoma, assembly GCA_024605115.1. Lineage (NCBI taxonomy): Eukaryota > Metazoa > Chordata > Actinopteri > Scombriformes > Scombridae > Rastrelliger > Rastrelliger brachysoma. Next base: position 3,822 of record JANJYP010055587.1, read on the forward strand.
TTCTCCCATGCATATTTAATTTTGTTTTTTACAAGGATGATGACTTTACTTAGTAACTTTATTCTGTCTAAACTCTACACTGTCTTGGGGCTGTAGCTTTAGAAATAGGAGCTGATGCAGCATAATCTATTTAGTGTACATCAATTTATCCTCAACACTGAATGCAGTAATGAAACATTTTTAACTTTTGTAACTTGCACACTAACAAATATTTACTAGCACTGTTATTTTATTAATCGCATAAAATAGTGTGCTGTAAATACCAGTTAATTTCCTAATAGCTTAAGGTGATTTCCTATTCGTAAGCTTTAGCCGATTTCCCATCAGTTAGCAAGTTTGGAAACCCGATCAATGAAGCAAGCCAATGGAATAAATAGATTAGTCCACTTAGACGCTCTGCATTTTCTCTGTAAGAGGATTTGCTCCATGATTCTGTGTTCACTGATCCAGATTATAGGAATATGGTGAATAATATTATATACTTCAGATAAGCAGAAGATATGCAGCTAAATTCAGAATGATTAACACAAGCAACAAAGCATATTCCTGACTGGTTTAGATCAAAATATTTTTTTTTAATGTTCTCTCACTAAAGCACCTTTCTATCACCTTTGATGTAACAGCTCATTAAGCCTGACAAAACCATGTCAATGCGAAATGACCCCCTTATGGCTTGTCTCATTATCCACAGCTAGGGGACTGTCAGTGGGAGACAAACATAACAGGAACTCTATATATAACCTCATCTTTGTGAATTAGGCCGACACTGATGCTGTGGCCATTATAACTATTGTTGTCACTATTCTGACCAGAGAAGAGGAGCTGCACCAACAGCAGTGATGGCGATTAGTCAGAGTGATCCATTTCTATGCCTCACAGTCTGTGGAAGTACGTGTGCATTGTGTATCTGATAATGTGTGTCCATATTTCTGTTGATAACAAGAGGGAGATTGTCAGAGATAATCAATGTTTGTGCTTCTGCATCCTAAATTGGAAAATGGCGTGGAGAGAAAGAGGACCAAACATACAGCAGATAGATGCTTTTCTATTCACAACTTTGATTTGTCAAGATGCTTTCTACCAATTTTCACACACCTCTGTGTTGTTTCTTTTCTGCCTCTTTTTGAAAAATAAAATAATTTCTGACGAATTAGAATTCACATTGTCTGTTGATTGTTTAATCTGCAGATTTCCCTCATGTCAGCAGCAGCAACAGCAGAAGACAGGCACACTCAGTAATCACCACAGAAACAAGATTGATTAGTTCTCAGAAAGATAAATGGGAAGAATGAAGCTAAAGTGACACGTCAAATGAGATCCTCTCATCATCAAAGTATCGTTTAAATGTAAATTTGCCTGTACTAAAGAACACGGCATCAGCTTAATTTTGAAGTTTGGATTTCATGAGCTGACAACAAAAGCTTTTACATTTTAAGCCGTCCAAGATAGTACAGTGTTCAGTGCACATCACTCAACCGTACACACCCTGCGATTCAGTATGCATGGAAGCATCGATGGTTCCTAGTCCTGCAGTGGTACTGCATGGGACTCGGGACTTGAATTTATATCAAATTATGTGTCATTCTGTGGATGGCATTGTCACTACCCACAGCTCTGAAAAGCGTTACAGTCTGCAGCATTTCATTACCTTTTCTATCTCGTTCTTTGCAATGCCACGGATGCGGGCGTAAAAGTACAAGTGCTCTTCTCCAGTGAGTAGATTGTCCAGTGCATCCACCTGGGGACAGTAGCCGATGTTAATTCCCTCGTTACGGCACTCCATGATGTCTACCAGTCGCCTGGGGAAACACACAGAGAAAGACAGATTCATTTGAGCCGTATCTACCATATGCTATAGGGCAGGAGCTTCGAATGGCCCTGTTGTCTGTAGTGAGCTGTGCTTGGAATACCTACCATACAACTTAACAATGAAGCAGCTTTATACCAGTATATGAGAGTCCAAGGTACTGTAGAGGTACGAGATACAGCTGATACTTTCTAAATCCCAAACCATTTATGTTCAAATTCTAGCTGATGCAAAGCAATAACAACTCTCATTTGTGAATATTTGTGTTGGAAATTGAATCTAGCTAGGATTCATTAGACAGGGCATGCTGGGAATTTGTGAAGATTAAAGCTTCTTTCTGACAGCAGTTGCTTCAGTTATTTAGTCTACTCTGATTCTTCATCACCTTTGGTTTGTGGGGATATACTTGGAAGTATAAAATTAACAACCTGATGTATTTAGGAACATGCATGATATGATACAAGTACTAATGGTAGAAAATGACTAAATTATTATTATAATAAATTTTGGATTCTGACACCTCTTTGTATTTAGTATACATGTAAAATGTGATAGTGACCCAAAAAATGTTTTTGGATGGCTGAAACATCATCTTAATTCAGGCAAGTCAGTATATTGCAGGGAGCACAATAAACAACATCTTAATGTTTTAATGTATTTATTGTCATGTTTGATGTGTGCTTTAGAAATAAATTAATGAAAAGCTTACCCATCCCAGTCCTTGATCTGTGCTGTGCCGTCAGTGGGGCTAACATCTCCAGTCAGCATCTTGAACGTGGTTGTTTTCCCTGCTCCATTCACCCCCAACAGACCAAAGCACTGCAAGCAGACACTCATCACTTAGTTACCCTGAAGCATTTGAACATTGTACAGTATGATGGTAGAATGACAAGCTTTTTAAAAGATTGCATAGATATCAAGATCTACAGAGCTGATGAGGTGTCTGACAGACCACCAAGAGTATGTAATATCTAATGTTTCACATAAGTACATGCTCTCATGGGATTGGATATGTTTAAGAGGACATTCAGCTTTTGCTAAGTTTATATAGAGGCTCCCTTGCTTAGGATCTGATGAGTTGGTCATGCTAATTTATGGCATCACAACACCAATAAAACACAAAAACATTTAATGAGTATTATTTGTTACAGCCACCCATCATGCAGAGGGAAATAGCTTTAACACCTTACCTGTAACTTTACATTTCCTGCAAATTATCCAAAGTAAAGCTTATCTTGAACCATCTGTTCTACATGTGTGGCATGACAAACTAAGGAAGGCCCGGACAGGGTTTGAACCCACAACCTCCCAGGTAAGAATCAAGCGTACTGACCAGTCACCCAAAGGGATATCCCTGTGGCCAAATAGCCAGGGCACATGATCAACTTGGAGGCATAGTGACAGGACCGTCCTGTCACATCTCTCCCCCTCTTTTCACAAGCACGTCCTTGTGCTCCACACAGGTTACCACACATTAGGAATCCATGGACCCACCTCTAGTGCTACATAGATCCTGCCGACAATGTCAGAATGTGGCAATGACAAACGAAGGAGGGCCTGGGCTGGAATTGATATCCCTGTGGCCAAGTAGCCAGGGTGCATGATCAACTTGGAGGCATAGTGACAGGACCGTCCTGTCACACATGCATGGTTTTAGTCTCTTTTTAAAGATAAAACTCTGAAGGTTTTTCCACAACAATCAGTCAACCATTATAACTGCTACTGGCATTGATAAATATAAGTCTAAACAAAATGAAGCAGAAGGTTTTTATTTCCACATGTTTTTTTGCAAACAGATGCCTGCTGATGGCCCATAACTGGAATTTATTAGCTGGAAAAAGCACTAGCAGCGCAACATTTAGCCTTAACTAGTCAAAGTTCAAATTGTATAACAATACCACAGAAAAAGAATATTTTCCACATTTTCTAGGGGCACATTTAAGTGTTTTGTTTTGTATTTTCTTCTAAAAAAAAAGGTTAATTTTGAAACTCAGAAGGGCACCTGCCTCAGAGTAGCATGAACACAGTGTAGTGCCCTTTTTCCTTCTTGAAAATAAACTTTGTGTAAGTAAACAAGTGCTATGGTGGAAGAGCAGCCTATATAAGTGCTACATACAGCAAAGTATTAAAATTTACACAATTTCCTTGATTTATAGAATCCCTTAAAACTTCCTTTCGATGCAGATTCTTTATTGATGTAATAATGTGTTTTGCACTAAATATTTTACTGGATTTAATGGTGTGGACCTTTGCCAATGTACCAAGACCAATTTTGTAGTAGTTTTATGATTTAATGGAATAATATGAGGTTTATAGGTGAGTTGCCTGAAATTTGAAATTATTTGTTTGTCTGCTGTTGTGCTGACAGAAGCAGTGATTGTATCTGCTCTGAGCATATCTTGAAATGGTTTACATCAATCAAATTCTAAGTATCTCAGCTTTCCTAAGGTATGTCACATCATTTGTACATTTGTGCAACAGGGGCATGGGCTGTTGGACTGCTGGATTCTAATAATTAATAAAATGGTGGCGTATCATGAATGATAATTAATCAAACACTGAACACTGAATATAGGCTTTGTGAGACAAAGTCACATTAATAATAATATCACTTTTGATCTATAGTTTATGCCTAAATGTTCACACAGTTTGTCAGTTTCAAAACACCAACAGTAAGTGTACCTTTAACTAAGATAAAATAAAATTTTCATGCAACTTTTAAGCAATACCAATGACTTTGTAATTATTTGGCTAATTACGTGCTGTAGTCAAAAGAGGTTGATAAAAGCCAGCAATTACATGTTTTATTTTATTCATCATTTGGTACATCAACTTGATTGATTTAATCCTAATTACTTTTCTACTTTCCTAGGGACACAATCCGACTGATTTCATTGTACCACTCACAAACCGAAACACTGCCCTTACATATGATATCTTGCTAGCTTACCTCTCCAGCAGGAATGCCCACAGAGATTCTCTTGACAGCGCAGACCTTCTTGTTGAGGTGCTGATAAATCTTAGTGAGCTGGTTGACCTGCAGAATGTCTGAACTTGCTGCTCCAGTGGACACCCGTAGGTGCTCGTTTGTTACATCCTCATCCTCATCTTCGCAAGCTACCTGGGGCACTGTCTTTCTACCCAATATGAGATGCCTGAAAAGGGAATAATAAATATATTTTATGGTATCTTCAAGAAGTGCAGATCATTTGTGTGGGCAATGTGAGACATAAAACAGTGGCACAGAAAGTAAGCTTATAGTATCTTTGAGAGTCAATAATTTTGGCTTTTATAATAATGAATAAATATGGGTGCTTATCTTTGTTCATTTTTAATTAAAAAGGTATGTGATTTAACATTTTATATCTTTTTTATTGCTTGGGGTTAACTCTGTAGTGCATATACACTGCATTAATATCTGGACTATCTATTACACAAGGAATATTCAGGTCTGTAAGAGGCCTGTAAACCACAATGAACAGTATCTTCTTTCAGCAGAAAAAAAACCTCTTGAATGGGCAGATATCAAATCCAGGACAAAAGCAGTTGGAATCAGTCTGCTCTTTTTAAAAATAAATTGGGCATTTTTGAGCATTATCAATCTTGAACTGACTTTAATCACAACATAGTAACCACATCATAGAGCTGACCTTGCATAGTCTTTAAATTATATAAAACTTAAAATGTTTAGAAACAAGACATACACATTATTATTCTTTTTTCTAATTGTGTATGTGAGACTCTACAGTTTAATATAATTTTACTTATTATACATATTAAAAAATCCTTTCCGCAATCAATTCATAGTATATTGTTTGCTGCACAGCTGCAGTAGAATCAATTACCTGTTCTATGCATACATAAAAATATTACACGCTGTGTGCACAAGAATTTGTAATTATTCATAACATCGCCATATTGTTTCATACTTCTGTTTTCCTATTCTTACCTGACTTTTCGCATGAGGAACTTGTTGAGCAGGAGGCGCAGGGAGAAGAAGACCACACCTTGGATGAAGGAGGCAATGAACATCCAGCCCATGCTGTCTAGACTGAATGGATTCTCATAGGCATCAATACCGTAGCCACTGAGGAGCTGGACGTTGATATTTGTGCGGGCCAATTTCATCAGCCCATTCCCAAAGTTGAATTGGGGGAAGATCAGGAAGGCGTCACTCAGCCTTTGGAAAGTGTCCAGAATGGCCTGCAGGAGGAAAAAACAGAGGACACAACACTGAGAAGGGAGTATAAGGAAGAAAATACATGAGGATATAGAGAAAAGAGAGATCCTAGGTGACCCGATTTTGGTTCTCATCTTCAGTTTCCACTCATTGAATACATCTGCATGCTGCGAGATATGTTTACTCTCCTTACACCTGTGCAACTTAATATCACCACAGCAACAAGGGCCACTAGTGTCACGCTGTCAAATGGACTCCATTCAGCAGTTAATGAACAAATATTTAACTGTACATTGTTGAACTGCCGCAAAAGATATCTTAACTCAGGCAGTTTGTACTGACCTCAGGGTTATGCCTTGAAAGTTGACTCAGGAAGAAGAGGATGGAGGTGGATATGATGGTGTTGACACTGATGAAGAGGTTGATGCACACATAGATGATGAAAGCCATCTCTGCATCCTTGAAGATGCCTGACAAGAGATACATCCAGGGGAAGGTAGCAAACCTGAGGAATTGACAATGAAAGAATACTTATTTACACACAACATTGAGTAAAAATAACTCCACACATACACCCTGCTATGAAAGAGTTGGATTTCAATGCAGATCCACAGTGAAAATGTATACAGTCTGCCTCACCTTCTTAAACGACATGACCTTACATATTTTAACTGAAAAGGCTTGAAACCTAAAGGGGGGCATATTATGAACATTTGTACGTCTATAATTTTAAACAAAGGTCTTACCAGAATATGTTTGTGTGATTAACAGTTTGAAAAATGTCTTGGCCCTGAGGTCATCCTCTGTCTAAAGGTAAACAAACATGCTAACAAAGCATGCATGACAGGTTGAAGCCTGGCCTTTTGACTTGCTGCTTGAACTCTGACCATGTTTGACATGGATATCTAACATCACAACACAATACGGATAACAGGAAATCACAAAAAGCTTGGTATTCCTCTTAAGTGTTTCAGGCCTTATACAGAATAAACAGAGCAACTCTGAGCATGATGAAAATAGGCACCAAAGAAAGCGAAAGGGGAGAAAAATACCACACCATGAAGAGGGTAAACATTCAGTCATGATGCCAAAAGGGAGGAAGATAAATTACCTCTCCCTTTATTCCCCAAGTGGCAGAATATCCCAACCTCCTTTTTTTCTTTTTTTTGTTCTTCTCTCTTTTCTCTCAGATAATCTGCTTGTTCACTTGATTGGGGTGTTGGGGTCAGTGACACAAAGAAAAAGAAAGAGGGAGAGAGAAATGAAAAAGAGAAAAGTAGGATGGGAAAAGAAAGAGACAGACACAAACAGACAGAGCTAGACAGAGACAAAGCATCTGCGTGCCATGCCCAAAAAAGGTGCTTGGTAGGCAGACTGCGGGTGCCAAGGCATGACAAGGAACAGAAGCATGAAGGCTGCAGACCAGACCAGGTGGGTGCAGGCTGACAGATGGAGGGCTGTGATTATTCATTGCTTGGGAGGGAGACATCTGTCTGATAAATGAGAGGCAGAGTGCTGACTTGGCCTCCTAAGATCTAGGGCTCAGGACTTGGCCAGTGACAGCAAAGGAATACACAGAAGCTTAAACTTGAGATACATTTGGGAGTGGTGTAAATAATAAGTAAGTAATCCAGATGTGGGAAACATGGCATAGCAGTTGTCAGGAGTTACAGGTGTGCATTTGTGCAACAGATAAATATAATGAGCAGCATAGGCATGCATTCTCAACAGAAAATGTTAAAGGTAGGCATTATAATCTAAAAATTGAAATATTGTCATGAGGGATTTTGAGATATATAGCTAGACTCAGTCATATTGTTATTGCCATTAGCAATTGCTTCCTGATTCCTATCCTTATCTCTAGTAATGTTTGGCTTGAATAAGATAAACATGTTGGCAGAGTGATTTTTCTGTCAGCCTTTCAGTCCTATCACCATCTGTCTTTGTGAGAAAGCCTGAGAAAGTGAGATGTATTTGTGTTTGAAAAACAGCAGTCTCCTTATGGTCTGTGCTGTAAATCCATCCTAGTGGTGTACGAAGTAACGTGTAGCAAAGTCTGGAAATGATGGAGTTCCATATGTGAGGAAAAAGCTCTTAAAAACATTTCATTGATTAAATGACTTAGTTGCAAATCCTTTGCAGAAAACACATGCTCAGATTAGTTGAGGTTTCGCTCTAAAAAAAAAAAACCTTCTAGGATGCTTTGGTTGTTTGATGAGTATAACTTGCCAGCTGCAAGATCAAGTGTTGTCCAGTACACCCACTTAATCTG
>JANJYP010055613.1:0-18029 GCA_024605115.1 Rastrelliger brachysoma
TCAGTATTAAATTTTTTTTCTAAGGCACTAATACGCCGTCATACGTTTTTACTGTGGTTTGATCAAAGAGACTTTTTGCACATATAATAATAATAATAATAATGATAATAATGAGTTTTAAAAGAGTGACGGGATCGTAAAAAGAAGAAACCACAGAGGGGAACGAACCCACTAAACGCTCATTAGGATGTTGAGTTTACCGCTGCGATGACGTCCGACTGATGACGGTTAGAGACTATGACACCGCAGCGGTAACGTGGAGCGTTTACGATTTCATTACCTCTGTAGTTTGGCTGCATGAGACGAGAAGATTTAATTAACCTCCAGGGATTTACTGTGTTTTATTTATGTTTATTTAAAACCTGACTTTTACTTTTTTTTTTTTTTAGTCAGATAAAAAAATATGGTTTAAATTATTTAGTATTTATTACACTCGTGGTGTCATTTCCTGTCAGCTGTTAACATCGACTTTACACACACACACACGCACACACACACACACACACACACACACACCGGTTGTATTTGGTAAATTACGTTGAGACTCTTGTCGCTGTAGACTTTAAAACTTTTTGTCCGAGCCTTAAACCTGCAGAGAGCCTTGTGGTAAAGATTGATCACCTGCCTTATTTTTATTGGTTCAGATCGAAAAAACAAACAAAAAAAAAAACGCAAAACTACATCTTTGCCAAAGAATCTTTGTTCTTCACCACGTTTGCCATGGCTGATTTAAAAAAAAGGCTTTTTAGTTTAATTAATCCATGCTAATTGTTTTTATTTATTTGTTAGAGTATTTATGTTTACATGCAACTGTAGTAGGAAGTTTTATTTTCTAATTGAATTAATGAATGGGCATAGTGCATCTACTTAACATGACGTTATAACACTGAGAGGGAAATGTGCAGATGACCTCACTTCCTTTATTTATTCACTGTCGGAGTCGCTGGTGTATGAATCTGCAGCTTGTCTTAACTCGTCTTACCTTTTCCTCGTGTGGCTTCCTGCTCTTGCACATCAACCAATAACTGATCAATAAAGACGTTAAAGCCAGCGTATCTTTGTCCCGCCTTCTCTGCCTTCAAGCAAAAACAAGAAAAACATGAACATATGCAGAAGATGTTTATTTTTTTTTAAACATGAAAAACACATTGTTGTCCCACTGGTTTGTAAAAGTAGAAAAAGTCACAAAAATACGAAAATCTACTTTTCTACATGATATTTAAAATAACTAAAAAAAAAACTTTGTGGCATAAATTAAAAGCTCATTTCTGTTAAGAGTTTTTAAAAGAAGACATTTACATCAGTGATTTTATCTACAATACAAAGTTTAATCAGTGCCAGGCCGTTCTCCTGCCCAGGACGCGGTTTGTGATTCTCTGAAAGACAAAAAAAAAAAAAACAGGTTTATTCACAAAGGTTTTAATAATAAATATGTCATTCTCTGATGCATTATGGGAAATGTAGTAGGTCAGAAGAAAGAAAAATGTAAGAAATCTAGTCATGTATTTTCACTGATGTTGGTTGAAATGTCTGAATATGAGCTGGTCTTTATGGGTCAAATTGACCCTATTTGTTTTGATTGTTCCTTCTTTGTTTCCTTGCCTCCTTCCTCTGTTTCCATCTTTCTTTTGTCCTTTTCTCCTTCCTTCCCCCTCTTTTTGCTTTCTTTCTTACTCTCTTCCTTCATTCTGTTCTTTCTTTTTCTTTCCTTCCTTCTTTCTTTCATTCCTCTCTTTTTATTTCCTTCATTTTCTTTACTCCCTTCTTTCTTCCTTACTCTCCTCCCTCCCTCCTTCCTTCTTCCCTCATCCCCCCTTACTTTCTATCCTCCCTCCTTTTTTTCCTCTTTCCTTCATCCCATCTCTTTCCTTATTCTATCTCCTCCTTCTTTCGTCCTATCCTTCCTTCCTTCTTTTTTCCTTCTTTCCTTTCCTCCTTACTTCCTTCATGTGACTCATTATTCAGTGAGAGTTTTTAATGAATGAGTCGTTATTACGGACCGAGCCAGTGACAACGTCACGGCCNAGATCCTGAAGGAGAAATAAAGTGTTGAGAGTTTGTTATAAACAGCTGAGACTAAACGATTAATAATGGAGGAGCTAAATAAAAAGCTACAACTAGAACTAAACTACATCTAGACACACTATGTATTACTTACGTCTGATTTCTGCCTCCAGTTAAATATAAAAAGGAGACAACCATCTGATCATACATCGATTTTCATGACATTACAGAGCTACTGTCAATACATGTCAAGAACGTTACTAAGCAACGGTCAGCCAATTAATTACTGTATTTTCCGGACTATAAATCACTCCTGAGTGTAAGTCGCACCAGGAAAAGATGCATAATGAAGAAGAAAAAAAACATATATAAGTCGTATTTTTTGGAAAGACTGTGTGAAGACAAAGCCGTTAACGCTTGTTAAGCTAGCGGTGTTGCTCAGAGTTACAGGTGTGTTCAGGGTCGAAGTCAGACAGTCGGACACAGCGGTTTCGGCCAGTCGTCCTGCAGCTACACAATATATTATAGTCTATATTTTTCAGTGTGAGAATGAGAAATACAATGTGTGGTGGACTGTTTAAGAGTGACTGTCACGCTCAATTCATGACATTTAAGAGTCCCGTACTCCTCTGATGACAGACTGCAGCTGACAGCAAACGCTCCGTGATGCACTGCAACGCAACGCATCTGCACGGAGACTGCGTGTACAGAGCTGAGCAAGTCAAAACAACAATCATGTGAATTACTCTATATATTTTAATATAAAAGTCGCAGGTCCAGTCAAAATCATGAAAAAAGTGCGACTTAGTTATAGTCCGAAAAACACAGTAGTTGATCAATAGCCAATCAACTATTTTGATAGATGTCATAAAACATTCGTATTAATTTATTCAAGCACAAAAAATGTGCTATTTTCAACTTCTAGATTGATGATTTTATGTTTTTATTTCTCATATTTCTCTTTGGGTTCTTAGTTGCAGTTTTTTTTCCCCATTTTATCAACTGAATTATTAATTAAAAAAAATAAATAAATAAGCAGATGAATGAATAATTAAAACAATCACTAGACACTGTCCTGTAGGTATTTTCACCAAAACAGCAAATAAAAATCTTACAGTTTGGACCTCTGAATCATCTCCTTCCTGGGAACGGCCCTCCGGAGCAGAGCGGTGCCTGAACACACACAAGAAAAAAGGAATAAAAACACACTTACAACATTAAACTTTTACTCCTTTCAGAGCCGAGAGCTTTCCAGTGAACGTGCTTCAACTAACCAACGGTAAAAAGATAAAAAGGTGTTGTTGAGCAGAGCAGAACACTCGACGCTGATGTGATCTTTAACATGTGTGAAGAGTAAAACCTGGTGTGTGTTGAGTACCTGCGGGCTTCAGGAGCCTCTCGTGGCCCCGGGGCCAGTTAAAGTACTCGTCTCTCTCTCTGCTGAAGGCCGACTGCAGCTTCCTCTCCTCCACCTGCAGATTCAAACGATTCACCCTCTGCGCAGAGCGGGAGATGAACCCTGGACGGTGCATCTGTAGCGCCTCCTGCAGGGTCGTAAATTCACTTCATTAAACCACAAACACAAACTACAGAGCTGCAACTAGTGATCATCTCATCATTTCAGTGTTGAGAGTATTGAGTATGAGGACACAGGACACAGTGCAGTTCAAGAAAAATACCAAAAAAAGGGCCTGAGATTAAGGGGTTAACGATGCCAATAAAAATGAACATGTTTGTGTTTATCAATATTTAGTGAATAACAAACTAAAGATGACCTGTAGCGTGACGGGTGTCAGACCGGACAATGTTATTTTGGGTGCAGGATCTGGATCAGGTTCAGCGTGACGGGTAAAGGCGGACGGTCTGTTTCTGTCCTCGTGGACTTGTCTCTGTCGGAGCGGCTCTCTCCACGGGTAGATTCTCCTGTGAGGCTCAAACCAGGCCATGCCACGCCTCCACGCCACCTCCTCTTCCTCGGGCCGGTTCTCCTTCCTCGCGTCTGCTCTCAGATCATCGGCAGAAATAAACCACGAAATACCTGAAGGAGACGCAGACGGTAAATTCACGCCAGATGAATAACAGACACAGACGGCTCACTGATAGAGCGACGTACCTTCAGGGTACGTCACAGGTTTCGATGGCGTTCTTCTGCCCTTTGACTGTTTCTGTGACGCCGAAGTATTTAAAGGGCTCCTCCCGCCTCTTCTTCCTGAGGGTGAGGGAGACGAGCGCTGACGGAGAGCTCTGGAGTCACCAGGCGAAGGGAACGTGGTGCCAACATCTCTGGTGTGTCGTCGAGTCCCGTTACTGACGATTTCCAGGTCACCTGAGAGAAAAGAAAACAATATTTAAGGAATTTTGTGCCTCGTTTTTTTTCATCATGGTGAAATAAATCTGTGTGACGGAGTAAGAAGCAAGATGATTACAGTTTCTGGTACCTTAAGGTCTGAGATAAACGATTAAAAATATCTCAAAAACTACCAACAAAGAGAGAAATTTGAACAATGTGATGGCTCTTCCTAATAGTTTTCTTTTTTTTAGCATCAAACATGTCACAAAAATATTAAAATATGACACATAATTGAAACACTCATCAGTCTGGGTAACCTGACGTGTGACCGACCTGCTTGGATGCCTTTGCTGACCAGTTTGATCGTCTTCTTGGCTGCCAGAGACCGTGAGGGGCCGTGGTGTGTGGGGGTGTAAGTGCCGGTAGACGACGAATCTCCAGTGACCTGCCGAACAACGCAATGACATCACAAGATAGAAACATTTCAATACAATATAATAAAAAGTTTATCATTTCTGTAAGACTCTCAAACTTCATATTCAAAAGATTTTTTTATGATTTTAAGGGATGTTCTTTGGTGATATTTAGCAGCTCGTGTTTGGTTTATTTTTACACCTTCATATTACACTGTAAAAAACACAGAAGCTACATTTTTTGGGTAATCTGATCAAGTTCTTAAAGTAAGAAGTGGTGGTTCTGGGAACAAAAAAAGGAACATATTGAAGAATTTAAGTGCTGTTTTTAAGTTTTTATTTCAAACACTATCCATCTTTGATCATTCGTAACTTATTCGAATTGAAAGAACTCTTAAACAGTAGCGCCCTCTAGCGACAGTTACATGTAATGTACAGTAAGGCCATTGATCGTCATAGTAGATAACGCACGGTAATACCATATACCTCTGGAAAATGTGGAGAAGGTTTAACGGTATCAAAATTTGGATACCACCCAACCCTAAACTCTACTACACATGAGTAAACTCGATATACTGGAGAATGGAAGAGAGGACGATGCAGGTGTACGTACTGTAGATTCATCGGTGCCGTTGGTCTCCGTCAGTGTGATGATGTGAGCTGAATTCCTCCTCCCTCTCCCCTCCTCCACCTCCTCCCTCTGCTTATTGATGGTGTTGTAAAGTTTGCTGAGGCCGGAACTCGTCTTCAGGTGTTGGACTCTGTTGGCACCAAAGGCTCGAATCAGCCGGGCCGTGTCCACCGTGGACATGGAGCCGGACGCGGTGGATACGGTCTCCGACTCGTCTCTGAGCTGCTGACTCTGGGAGGAGAAGCTTGAGGTGACGGAGACGCGGCTGTCCTCCTCTGCGGGCTCGGACGTCTCCTCTACCGGTCGCCTCTGCGTCCAAACCTGATGAGGAGCGTGTCTGCTTGTTCTTTTCTCCATTTCTCTGTCCTCACCACGTCTGCTCCTCTTACCCTCTCCGACATCCCGCCTCCTTTCTTTCCTCATCACCTCAGTCTCCTCTCCTCTCCAGTTTTGCTTTTCCTCTTGGTGTCGATGCCCCTCCGTCTGTAGCTCCGACACGTTCGCGTCCCTGTTGCTGTGAATGAGACGAGACAGACGCTCCAGCCTCTCCAGCAGCGATGATTCTCTGTCGCTAGTTGGTCGAGACTCCTCTGCGCTCCACCTCTCACAGAAACTCTGCCACAGCTGATCCAGATTGCTGCTGCCCTGCTGTCGGAGGTCAGCGTCTCTCCTTTCCCGATCTCGCTCCGCTGTCATTTGAGGAGCAGATCTTTGTCGATCCGACCTGTGGTGGCTCACCCTGCTATGATCCATCTCCACGTGGACGTCCTGGAACGTCTCAGCACTCCTCTCCGGTGGGTCGTAGTTAGGGAACTGGACCGGACTGGTGCCCCGGTCTATCTTGGTGCTGGAGGTAACGTGGTTGCTGGGTGAAGGCGATGAAGAAGGCGCTCTGGTGAAGGCAGCGGAGACCTGAGGAGACGACTTTGGAGCTGGAGTTGTTTGTGAGCTTCCATCTGTGAAGAGGAGACGTAACAATTAACTCAATTCAACTTTATTTAGATAGCTCTTTAAAACAGCTGGAACAAAGTGCTGTACATATTGAAGAAACAATAAAGCACCTGAAATAATAATAAATTAATTAAAATAAATAAACAAACAATAAAACAATTTAAAAAATAATAAAACAATTTAAAAGTTTAAAGGTTTTCTGCTCCAATAAATTAATAAAATGTTTTTCTGAATAAAAGCCTGACACTTGAGTTTATGACACGTGTTAAACGAGAATAAAATGAGCATGTTCAGTTGTGAATTTACTGTGTGTGTGTGGGACTGACTCAAAATAAACTACAACACTTGTCTTGTAGTAAAAGAGACATGTTACTCTGCGCATTAACGTGGCTTCCTCGTGTGTTTTCAGCAATAATGCAACACAGAGGAAGAGGAAACAGACACATTTGGCTCAAAATTTTGACACAAAATACTTTATAAGATAAATACACATCTTTGGTTTTCATCTGAGTTTGTTAACAATCAAAAAAAAGTTTTAGCTACTGTTTCTATATTCTCTTGTTTTGTTTTGAAAGTGTTTTGTTTTGATTTGATTGTTAAGAGTTTTTAAAAAAATAAAATAAAAAAAGGAATAAGATGAGGTAACTTTCTTCATCTTACACCGTTTTGAACATTGACTTGTTATTTTATTACTCATTTAAAATCATTTTGTTACTATTCTATATATTTTATTATTATTTTAACATGTTCAATAAACTAACTAATATAGAATATCATCATTAATCCTTTAATACTCAATTTGAATGAGATAGATTTTGTGTATTATTATAATCACACAAATGACAGGTGTTAACAAAAATTTGATGTCACAGCCAAATAAATGAATAAAATAACGTCACCGTGACTACACCTGCAGGTAATATGTTGACCTCACCTCTGTGTCTGAGCTCCTGCATTTTGAAGGAGGTAGTTTTCAGCCTCTTGCTGTAGATGCCCTCTGCGTGTCTGATGGTGACTCCGCGGTCCAGCCCGGGGTCCTGGTGTCCGAGGATCTCGCTGCTGAAGCTCGGAGGCACCGCGTCGTCTGAGCCTGGTGAAGATTCAACAGTAGTGACTCGTTACCTCATGATGAGTTAAACCCAAATATCAAAGATGACAAATGAATCATGCTGCTGGGAAAGTGACTGATGATCCTTCATTTTATAGAGAAAGGAGCAGAAAGTGTTCAGGTCCCCTCTGTCTGCCTCTCTGCCGGGCCCCTTCTCTGCCTTTGTCTGGCTCGGCCCCTGAACATGAATAATGAATGCTCCGCCTGGTGTACGTTACAAAGGACCAGCTGCTACCCAAGCAGCCACAGGAGACATGGGAGTAGAGCCTGCTCTGTCATTAAAGGCTGAAATTACTATCCTCTTTTCTCAATATGTTAAATTTCTTAATGTGTAATTTGCTGAACTTTTTTTTTTTTACTATTTGCTGTGTTTACACATTTACAATTCATCAAGGTTTGACCTTCTACTCATTCTTTTTGATTACTATTAATGTCAACAAAATTTCTAAAATGTTTAAAAAAAAAAAACACCCCATCATGGTGTGTGTGTGTGTGTGTGTGTGTGTGTGTGTGAGACTTTGTGTCGTACCTGGGTGGGTGCTCTCCATGGTGGTGTCGGTGGATGAGACGTCAGCTTCTGTCTGAGGGACGTAGAAGAGCTCCTCACTGCCGCGAGGTTTATACGGCAACAGGACGGGTACGGCTGTATGAGGAGCAGCGAAAGGCCACATTACGTCATCTTCTACTGAAGCTGAACACTTATTATAAAAAACTCTGTGATGATCTTTTTTTTTAAAAGCTGTTATTTAGAAAAGCACACAGCATGCACAGACAGAAGAAAATCTGATTATTTTTCCGGAACTTTTTTTTTAATTCCTTTTATTTTATTGAGCTGTTTGGTTCATTTACAGATTTAATCAGTACAAAATAAATCATAAATGATCTAATTTCATGCTCCAAGGTAACAAGGGTTTACCACATTCAATCAAATACCTTGTTTCATAAAGCAAATCTTCTCCAAATGCAAGAGATTTTGGAAGATTTTCTTTTTTCAGCGGGACAGAAAAGATCACTTCTGAGCTGATTTTTAGGACCAATTGATTTTATTTTTAAATCAAAACTGAAACGATTATTTGATTGACAGGAAGTTAACGGTCAACAATTTTGATAACAAATGAACAGTTTCTGTAATTTATCAGACTAAACAAATAATTTTCTTCTCTTAATCTCAAAGTCTGCATGTATTACTTTTTTGTATTATGTTTTTTTCTCTTTATGTGAAAATGAACTAAAATTAAAAAAACTACTTATAAAAACCTACCTGGTGTTTCGGTGTTTAAGGATCTCGGTGACACTTCCTCTGCGTGTGGCGCTGCGGAGGACTGTGTGGAGGTGGAGGTGGTTCTTCCATGAATAGCAGCAGGTCTGTACAGGGTGGAGGTGTCGGCTCTCTCGGGTTGCCGTTGTCCTTTCAGCTCTCGGCTCTCAAACCACTCCAGAGGGCTGCATGAACCGACGCCTTCGTCCGGACTGCTGGCAGTCGGGGAGGAGTGTCTGAGAGGGACGAAGACTTTCTGCGGTGGCCTCGGAGCAGCGTTAGCCTGACTGGAGTTGACACCAGAGGTCAAACTGTGATCAGTAGATTTGGGAGAAAGAGTGAGGTGAACATGAGAGATGTGACCGGTTCTCGTTTGGGATTCAGTGGTGGATGATACGTTGGTATTTTCGGCTCTGACAGCAGAAACGGAGCTGTCCTGGAGGGAGTCATCTCCGACAGTCACATCCTCTCCGTCTAAACCCTGCGAGGACTGGGGAGGGTCTTCATGCCGACCTCCTACAGCGTTGTGTCTCCTCTCAGTCTGTGGCGGTAACGGAGAGGTCAAGTTTTGTTTTCGGGTGTAGAGACCACTGCTTGGCACTCTCGCTGTATTATCTGCTTCATTCAGAGTGGACGTAAGTTTCCTGTCTGCAGGGTGTATCACCGTTTCTGTCGACAGCTCGTTCAGATGAAGAGGCTCTGGAGCTGGACTCAGAGTGGGTACAGGGGACGTGGTGGAGGAAGGGGATGTGGAGCGCCTGCAGGTGGAGATGGTGATTGATGTAAAGGACTGGGGGTTTGTTTTTGGGAGAGTTACGCCCTCTCTGGCGGCAATTTCACGTACACGAGCCTCCAGATCTGTGGGGAGTGAGTCTTGGAGCTGAACGCTGGAGTCAGGGGGAGTCAGGATTGTGCTGAGAGAGTGCAGCTGCTGGGACGTCTGGTTTTCAGTATTTCTGAGGGAGGTGAACGTGTCTACAGGTCGGGGAAGCAGCGACTGTGCCCTCAGGCCTGCAACACTGGACGCTGCACTGCTCTCTGTGTCTGTGCTGCCCAGGCTCTGGAAGAGGAACAAAAAAAAAGTTGGTCGGTGTCAAACTGTGATACCAGGTGAGGTTATAGTTTATGATATATGTGACGAGTTTTGGTCTTCCAGGTCAGGATGATCAAAGTGTCATTACATCAAGGGCAGCTGGACTGGGTTTGAAGACATTTTGCTGCTCAAAAACAAGAATAGCAGTATAGTACGCACAGGCCAGTGCAGTGAGGAAGGCACAGACTTGTAAACCTGTGAAACTAAGGGTGCGGACGACTTTACAGAAGTATCTTAAGCCTGCAGAATGAGATCAGACGCGATCTGCCTGTGCTACACGGGTGGAGCTCATAATCAGACAACTTAAGGAGAACACTACCAAATCCCGTTCTGTCCGCTTGCTAGTCTCGTTTCACGTCAGCATGGCGGATCTCGCGGTGTTTGCAGCTATTGTGATTGATGAAATTCAATTTTTGGATATAGCGGTGCTTATGTGAAATGTGTTGGCAGACTCGGGCTAGTAGGTCCGTTCTCTCTGTGGTGCTGTGAATAAAGACGGACTACAAAGGCATTGGATAAGGGACCTCATATACGTCATTTGTGTCATAAAGTTTCAGCCAAATAACCATAATGCATTGCTTCAAGCCAAATTCTTCAGAATTCTGTAAAGGCATCTGAAAACCCTAAAATCATTAAAACACATGGCTCAACACAGGTAAAATTAGACTAACTTCCACTTGAATGTTTGCTGATTTGATTATGTTTGATGTGCTGTTGCTCCTAAAACTTCAAATCCTATACTTTCATCTCTTCCCAACAACCATCAAATTTGGCCACATGAGACCTATTACACCTGGTTTCAGGTGAATCCAACGACAATAACAACTGTCTTTAAACAAGCAGGTGCACTAACAAACCACATGGTATTAACGACCCTGACAACCTTACGGAAGTTAAATACCAGCTCTCAAACTGAAGAAGCCCCTTGGACAAGAGGTGAAACATCTTTTAGTATCTACAACCAAGTCCAGTTGCCTTTAATGTAATCCTCCACAGTTTATATTCTCCTGTGAATTAGTTCACCCCACATGAAGATGCAAAGAAATAATTTTCCCACTCCAAAATTAAACTTGACCCATTACTGGAAACAGGTTTAATTTTTTCTTTCAGAGGTCAAATGACACTTCAAGCAACACACCAGTTACCTTCAGCACAAGACCTGCATTGTCCAGAGTGAAAGCAAACATCAAAATGACAAAAAGAAAAACTTAAATATTTAAATGATTAAAACAACAGAAGTAACAAAAATAAAAATCCCGTCACTTACATTACTTTATAAATGAAGTAAAGAGCTACAAATAGAGCTTTCATAGTTGTGACTGTGTGTGCTATGATAGTGTGTGTGTGATACCTTCATAGGGTTTTTTAACAGCAGCTCTCGTTTGATCTCCTCAATCCTCTTCCTGTCTTCTTTGTCCAACTCCAGAGGCTCACAGTCCTGTCCTGATACCTTCAGTTTAATCCATTCTGTAATGTAAAAGCAAACACACTATCACACTGGTGCAGATGATGATTTATTTATATAAGAGATATTAGACATAAATATAAAAAAAGGATGCTGACATTTGCGCTTACAACATGCATAAATACTATAGTCAATAAAGTAAAAATGTTCACATGATTGAATGCATGTGTCTGCAGCCAAAAAAATACCAAAAAACAGGAAGGTAGGTGTGGTGCGGGACCGTGTATGTGCATGCTTCTGATCTTGATAGGATTGTGTTTGAGGAATGAGGCAGACTCAGTTTACCTTTGTATATTTTGGACAACAAAAATGGAGTAAAAGGAGATGAAGTCTGCTACAAAAGTGGTTTAAAAGCTTAATTTGGATGTTTTAATTGTTTTGGTTTTTTTTTAATCTATCAAGTGAAAGTTTTGTCTTACCTCTTGCTTTGCTCTCCTCTTGGTCGGTGAGACTGGGCGTGCTGGAAACCATGGTAGCTGGAGACTCACTCTGCAGTAACTTGGCTACTCTGATTGCCAGCGAGCTCTCACTACTTCCGTCGCTTATCACTCCCTGATCGGTGTCCTCCTCGTGGACGGGTGAGGAGGTGTTAGTCTCTACAGCACCAGCCTGTGTTTGTTTTTCCTCTTCCTCCTCCGGTGTGCTGGTTGTGTCTGCGGGAGTAGAGGAGGAGGGCTGCTGTGTGCTTACAGCTGTTGAGGGTTTGATTGTTAATGGTTGCTGCTGTAGCGGCGGGGCTGTGTTGTCAGGAGGAGCAGCGCTGCACCCTTCAGGTTCTGCACGCCGCGCTGATTTGGAGAGAACGAGGGATAATCCTGCGCCTCCTCCACTGCTGGTTTGAGGCGTTAGATATGATCCAGGTGCAGCAATGGGAGCTTTTGTGGATTGATAACCTTGTTGCCCTGATGAAGTCAAACTCTCTTGACCTATAGAGCTTTCTCGTTGTTTTTCGGAGGTTAACATGGAGTCAGATGAAGACCTGGCCCAAAGCAGAGGAGACTGAGCTCTGGGTTCTCCTGCAGTAGAAGAGGAGGAGGTGAACAAGGAGTCCTGGAGTCTACTGCTTTTCTTCCTCAGTGAGAGAAATATGTCGTCATCAGAAAGCAGACGGAGCGCTGCAGGGGTGGTGGAGGCTCCCGAAGATCTAGCAGACACCATGTTGTCTGCCTGAGAGAGAAGTTTACGGATCTCTCTCAAGGTTGTGGTGCCGATAAATGAATCCTCAGCGCTCTGCTCCTCGCCACGGCTCGCCTCGAGGTCTCTATCCACACACCTCGCCTTGNCGAATGAATCCTCAGCGCTCTGCTCCTCACCACGGCTCGCCTCGAGGTCTCTATCCACACACCTCGCCTTGTCATGCCTGTCTCCAAGCTGCGTGGTGTTCTGGCTGCTGGTTAAGCCGCTGTCTCTCTGCGGTTGCTGTGTGGTTTGATGTGAAGTGGAAGGAGAGTCTTCATCAGACTGAGAGTAGGGCGGTGGTCTACGGTGGCTCTGGCTCGATGCTGCATCAGACCACAGAGGCATCCTGGTCTTCTCTGGGACGGACACAGCTGGACCGAGGCTGTCCAGGCTGAACGGTATCGATATACTGGACTCCACTGACATGACGCTGCACCTGGAAAACTCTCCTTTATGGGGGCTGCCAGCTGAAAATACACAAATCAGTACGTCAGTGTCAGAGTATTTTCATTCTTTAAATCAAAATTTATGAAGATTTTTAAACATTTTACAAAACAAAACAGGGTGGAGGTGTTGTACATAACACTTTCACAATTCATATCTAATTTTACAATTTATTTAACACTGTTTATTATTATCTCAATCTTCAATGACAGCGTCCAGGTGTGGTTTACAGGAGTAGAGTAGGTATTTTAAAATTAGCCTCTACTTCATTGTGGGTAATAAAGGTACATTAACTGATTAGCAATTGGATAATATTGAATACTGAGTTTCTAATGAAATGTATAAATATAAAAAAAATCATATTTGGCACATGCTTTTTGAAAAGGGCACTAAATTTTACATCAAAACATTGTTGTATTGTATCTTTTATCTGCTGCTTTTATAATAGATAAAATAGATAGTAGATAAATGAGACATTAAATTTATAAATATGCTAACAGGTTTTCAGCAAATGGTGAACTTGAGATAATGATATTTAACCGTTTGATGCTCTCCAGTATCTTTGAATCTTGACTTAATCTGAACAGGACGGTTTGGGATGGTCAAAATAGATTACCTAAAAAAAGCTATATACTGGATTATTAGTTATTTTAAGGTTAGTTTATGGTTACATTATTTACCTTCAGATGGTTGAGTGCTCTTGGTCGGGGTTCCACTCGATCCTTTAATCGTGCAGAGATCAGTCGGAGAGAATTCGGGCTCTCTGATTGGTCCTCTGGGTACAAAAGGAGTCAGGATCGTTGAAGGTGATTGGTCAATACCAAGATTATGGAGATAAAGCTGCAAGAATCACAAATAAACACCATATCAGAGTCAGGAATACAAGTCTCAGTACATGTGTTTTTGTGCACATTTAATAAGAATAACTGTTTCCAGATTTCTAACTCCTGCCTCTCACAATCATACAAGAAAATTTTTAAAGAAATTCTATGTTTGTTATGAAGTTGGTTTTTTTTGCAGTTTTTTTAATTACCGGTATTCGTTCTTCAATGTTCAGTTCTCGAGGCCGGGGCAGAGGAGGTGGAGGTGTCGCCATTTTCGAGGTCCAGTAGGGAACGTAGTTATCAACCTCGAGGCTGACGACAGAAGACGCTCCGATGGATGTCCCCAGTTTAACTGCACCATTGTAGCTGTCCTGGGAACTGGAGAGTGTCAAATCTGCATCGAAGGAAACGTCGCTGAACTGTCCGAGGTTGGCGAGGGCCGTGGGTTGAACCGTGGTGCTCGGCTGCTGACGCCCACCATCTTGAATCTGTCTTTTCTCTTTTCCTGCACCCCTCTCTGTGAGTTGATCTTTCTTTGCTGACATAACAACCGTGCTGATAGAGGAGTGGGACTGTGACCTGTCAAAGGGGGAAGCAGAGGGTTGTGTCGCATCCCTGTCACTGGGTGCACTGCCCACCGCCTCCCCTCTTTTAGGAGAAGAGCAGCCGGACTGAACAGCGGAGGAGTTCTGTGTAACACTTTGGTTGGCACCGTTTAAACCAGCAGGCTGATGTGAAGTCTTTACCTGCTGAGTCAGGATGTGATTAAGGGTGTCGGATACTGCATCGTAAGCTTTCTTCTTAGGAGAGACGCCAGTAAATCCTTGCAGAGCCAAGCTATCAAACAGCGATGTCTTGCCTGAGCTCTGATTTTCCCTCCAAGCGTCTACTTTCTGCATGTAATTGAGACTTGGGAGAGACTGGACTTTTGCAGATGTGGGTTCAGTTTGACGCTGATCTGATGCATCAGGGCGAGAGGTATCAGCTGCAGGAGGAGGAGGAGGCTCTGAGGAGGTCCCTGTGCCTGATTGATACGAGCTCTCTTTATTGGACTCTATAGCAGAAAGTTGCCCTAGTGTAGCCTTGACACTTGATTTTGAAGGTGCTTTAAAAACCCCTGGAGTGGACTGGGACTGTGGTAGGAAGCCCAGGTAGGAGCCATCGATCCCAGTTTGGTTACCTGAAGACCACAGATCATGAACTCTATGACCTCGCTCAACACCTGTTGAAAACGCTCCTGTCCACGGTACACCACCAGAATTTGCTCTAGTCACACTTGGCTTACCCTCAGTGGTCTCTGTGGGATAAGGTGTGAGGGGTACACCAAGCGTAGGTGTCGCACTTTTCGGTAGTTGCCTTTGAAGTTGAGCTTCACGACTTCCCCTGTCTGCCTCAGATAGCAGCTCTCTACGCAACTCCTCACTGCTGTCGTCAGGTTGGGTGTTGCGGGACCCCATGGTGATGTTACTGACCTCACATGAACGTGTTCGTGATTGATCAAGTTTTTGCGTTTGCTGCTGAGGAAGAGAAGCTTCACCTGGAGGACCTTCTCTTGTAACGGTGTAGTGATCCACGTTTGTTTTGCCGACTTTAGTGCTTTTAAACTCTCGGTTAAAAGAGGCAGTCCTCTTCACAGAGGTCTCAGAGGTGGAGGATAAACCGCTGCTGCTGCCACTTGGCATGCCGATGTCTCTCTGAAGGAGGTCCAGAAGTTGCTGGGCAGGGACGTTCTTACTCAGAAAGAAGGTGTCATCGTCAGGAGCCTCGCTCACTGACTTATTTAGGGAGTCAGATGGCGTCTCCGAGCCTTTTGATTTGCTTCCTGAATCATCTCTGAGCCCCTGCCCTTCAGTAACAGTGTCTACCTGTGGGGAGCGGACCAGTTCTCCTCGTCTGGTTTCATCTCGTGGTGACAAACTGTTATGCGAAAGAGAGGAGACGCTGCCGGCTGCTTCTTCAGACAGGATGGTCGCTTGGGCCAAAGGGTGCTGGGACAATGAGCCACAATCAGAGGGCCGGGTGGTGCAGTGCTGGGGCAGAAAGTGAAACCTCTCTGATGCCATGGAAACGTCAGGGTACGCCCTTAAAAAAGCAAATTAAAAATTGAAACTATAAACATTTGAAATTGTAGGAATACATGTGTTCACAGAGACAATAAGTGACTTTTTAAACAATGGAAACATCAGAGTATAACCGGTAATTGATGTTTTACCTTAAAGGAGCAAAGTCTATGTCGCTTTGTTGAAATAAAGAATATTCAGTTGAATTGTGGCCCGCTCCAGGCAGGAGGCAGAGAGCTGGAGACAAGTTGCTGTCCTGAAATTCTGATCATACAAAAAGTTTGAATTATTAATTATACCTACAGACATTGTAAACACACGTTTCACTAACCTTAAACCATTACTGCCTTCAACATCCAATGAGATGAATTATCAAAAATGTGACTTATAATGCCTTAACAAATATATTTAATATGGCTGAACCGTGTTTTATAAAACCACAGATTTCCAATGACACATCTAATCATATTCAACATTATAAGAACAAATAAAAAGGTTGAAAGTGAATGTTTTATTAAATATTAAAACCTCATACCTAGCTGCAAAGAGTTTGCTGCTGGCTGCTGAAGCTCCCAGCCGACTGCAGTCGTGCTGGACTGCCTCTGGGCCGGGTCAAGACTTTGAGCCCCCAGTTGGTTTACGGTTTGAGCAGCAGATTTACTCATCTCTGCATCTACTGGTAACCGAGGAGACACCACCCACTCCTGTGAAACAAACCACCAAACAAACACACTGTTATTGAGAAATACTGCTTGCTCTTGCCCCTGTCACTCTCAAAATCTGTATACATTTATAACATAAAAAATACTTAAGTACCAGAATTATCATCACAAGGTTCTTTGTATCTATTATGTGATATCTCAGCTCTTTTAAATTAACTCCACACTCACCATGCATTTTATTAGGAACACCTTTGTCATCTAATACAATACAGCAGCTCTGCCATTAATTTTACAACTTTCATTTTTCATTCAAATTTTCAGTTTTTGTTGACATTGTCAGAAAGTTCACAATTTATTTATTGAGTTTAATATTGAAGCTGTAGTGGCTGGTGATGATGCACTAGTGTGTGTTATATTTAATAGGTGCTGAATAATAATAATAAAAACAAAAAGTAGAACAAATAAAAATACATGTTACACTTGAATATAAAAACCCGCAACCAGTAAAATAAAAAAATATATAAAAAATACTGGCACATACAGTACTGTTCAACATATTCACTGATACAGATATATTAGTGATAGGTCAATATCAGCCAGACTGTAATGGTGTTCCTAATATGTTGTCCCCCTCATGTATGTTACTCAGGTGGACACAATATTATAATATATGTAGGCTAGTTAAGTTGTATTCACATATCAGTGGATAATCTTTCATTACAGCATATTTATTCACTATGCACTAATGTACAGTATGTTACCAGGCACTTCGATTTAACAATGTATAGTTAATAAAGCTTCTTCAGAAACTCAGCTGTTGTGTAAAGTCTATCTATCTCCAGTTTGTGAATAATTATGAAGGTGTTCACACTGTTGCAGCTGCAGCTTTACAGATTATCTGGTTGTCTATTAGGATCTCTGTTAATGAGTGAAGACTGGCAGATGCAGCTAAAGGTTAATATACTTACATATAACCCTTTAAACCAGTGTTTAAGTTACTTTTCCACGAAGGAGTTAACCTACATTAGCTAAACATTTACATACTAATGTTACAAATATATCATCCATCAATTTGGCCTAATATAACGTTACAGATTTTGTTGGTAATGCGCAACAGGTTGGTTTAAGTTTAGCCAAACACATGACTTCTCTATGTTTCATTTGCAAATACAAAACTACTAAGTAAATTAGCAAATGAGTGTCAGTCAGTGCCTGTTAGTCTCATGTAACTTATTTTACCACTGTCAAACACTTTGAGTTTAAAGGCAGTAACTTTAACCATTTATTGGTCAGTGTGTAAATTATCAAGTTAGCAGTTAGCATGTAGCTAGCTGCTAACTGCGGACAACGCTGTGAACTTTAGTCACGTTTGTTTGGTTGAGAAAGAAGCGAAATAAACAAGCTGTAAAAACGCTATTTTCACAGCAGGGCATGGTTTTTATTAGGTACAGAAATTACCTCTGGATGGTCCATGTTGTTGTCTGTCCACCTCTACCTCGTATCCAAGGACCGTTGCTAGGAAATGTGGGCGGGCAACCGGAAATCAACGCGGGGCAGAGGGCGGGAGAAAGGATTTGAACTGGAGCAAAGATCTTCTATTAAACAGAAGAAAAGATCGTCTATTGAACAGATTCTTACTCTTATTAA
>JANJYP010055628.1:0-10598 GCA_024605115.1 Rastrelliger brachysoma
TGATTTCACTGATTAACACACCTTCAGCCACAGAGGTGTTAATCAGTGAAATCACCTGTTAAATTGTTTGGTTGGAAGGAAAACCTGCATACACAGCCCTCCATGGCACATGGTTGAATAGCCCTGACCTTAAACATGCAGAGCAGTAGTTCCAGGAGCAGGATTAGACATTCCTGTGCTATTGCTTCTGCATTCTTCAAATCATAATTCAACTGACCATCTATGGGAGCAGCATGTTGGGTAATGCTTCCTTTCATGATCAACAAATGAAAGATCTTTCACAGGAATTATGCTCAATCCTCCACTCAGTGTTCCATAGTTATATACGCTGAATTAATGTTATTTTCACTTTGATCTGTTTGAATACTGAAAAGAAGTGTGCTTCCTCTGAACTTGCTGATCTTATACCAGCGACCAACATTAAAGATATAAATTAAGTCAAGATAATGTGAGAAGTCCTCAAAACAGCTGATGGGTAGCAGACAATGGCTCCAGGAAAACTCCAACTGAATTGAAGTGACACAGAATTATACCATGCATATGTATTTAGAGAAATACTGCACATCTAGAAAAATGCTGTCTAGAAGATTTGTGACCAAGAGTAGTTACAAGGGCAACAACATTTACACATAATGTGATAATTATTATTATTATTATTATATGCAAATACCCCACCCCCACCCCACAAACCCCCCTGTGAATTCCTGCTTCCGGTAAAAAAAGACACTTCAATGAACCTGATGACAGAATGACATTGGCCTCGACCCAGGTATGCTGAGCAGCAATGACTTATCTGTGTCATCATCAAAACAAAGTTTCAAAGTCTGTCAATGTACAGTGCATGCACTGGAGTTCTTTCATGGTAGCATTCTTAGAATAGTTGAGTCTTGATACGGCTTCCTTGTGATACAATGGTACAAGCCCAAGACAAACATGTGGGGGCCACGATATTATTATTTATTCATTGTACAAGATTGTATTTTTATTAGCTTTGTGGACGTAGTTAGCATTTATTAAAAGAAACATGTACCTTCACACTTTGTGAACATCCAATGAAGACAATCAGTTGAGGGGGATATGTAAGCAGATGTCTCACAGTAATTATGTTCTATGCATTTGTAATTCTTCAAACTGCCGTATTTATGGACCATGGCTTCACCCTGACCCTTGACAGCCCTGTGGAGCCAGAGTAAAGGAAATACACTGAAATTTTCTGGAAGTCCCCTTTAAGTGTCATAAAGGACGGGTGTCTCCATGAAGCTACAGGAGGCTTTTCCATCAGACAGGAAGTAAAAGTATGTTTGCACATGTACTATCAGGAGCCAACATGCAATGTCAAGTGACACACATAGCCTTACTCACAAATACCTGGAAACACTATTGTATGCTGACTATTTCATAAGCCTACGTAATGTGCACGTACTGCACACATGTATGCATGTGTACAGAAGTGTATACACACACACACACACACACACACACACACAGTGAGAGGGTAAAATATGTAGCCATTAGATTATGTGTGATGTCAGTCAAATGGAATTGATCAGTGCTACAATATATATTAATAAATTATTTTGTACACCAAAAACTAAGTGCTGTAAGTGGAGAACTGGTATACATTTAATGGTAATCAATTTAGAGTTCTCTTTAATAACATTTGCATATCTATACACCGGATATGAGAAATCTTTATATTGGTCAGTGCAGTGACTAGCTTAAGACAATGTTGACAGAATGTTTCACCGTTTGCTCAAAGTACTGTTTACTTATGTCTGAGCCAACATGAGAGAGAGGAGAGAGAGACAAGGTACGTGCCGCAAGCCATGCTTTGTGACCAGGGCAGGGGATTGGGATGGGATGTGTGGGAGTGCGGGGGCAGGGGGGTCCAGTCACAGTGACTCCTTGGTTGGAATGGTACACAGTCATTGAAATTAGCATGATTTCAAAGAGCTGGGGAAATATAAAGTTAGGGATGAAACCATATGCTCTTTTCCTGTGCCTCACTTTCACTAGTTAATAAAAGATGGTCAGTGGTGATGCCAAAAAGCTAATGAGAGATTGATACTCATTCTATAAAGAGGGCAGTGAAAGTGTACAGATGTTATGCTGGCGTGTATTTGTGTATGTGTGTATGTGTGTATGTGTGTGTTGTCTTCTCATCCAGGTTTTGGGCTCACAGCCAGCTAGGTCTACTCCTCTGGCGCGACACAAGACAGGAAGCTGACATAAAAGAATGGGGGGACCGACTGTGAGGGACACAGGAGCCAAGGCAGGAGTCGCCAACAACGTCGGAAGTTATTGTTTCAGCTTACAGGCATCCACAGTGACAAGAATCTTATCACTCTGTTGAACTTATTGTGGTCCCACGGTGATGGCCACAAGTGTGGAGAGCATTCCAGGACAGGAACCTCATCATTGGAGTTTCTCCCTGGCTAAATTTCTGTCTACTACATGTCTGTAAACTTGGCTGACAAGAACACTCCAAATACTCCAGTGAAACTACTTGCTTGCCAACAATACAACACAGCGGTAACAAAAAACAAAAGCGTAGACAACTCATTTTGCATCTATTCCTGTGCAATGTGAAAAGAATTTCTTTGTTTTATTGTTTGAGAATAGATTGATCAATCGTCTGGTCATTTTCTACTAACACTAAAGCAGTAAGAGTAAAATATTTAATTCGATTGATATGATGTGGCATTTTGATTTAAACTCGTCAGAATAATCCACCAAATACGAAATATAGGACATGCGCATTCATTTTCTATAATTCTTTCTCATTATCAGTGCTCATCCTGTGTTCCTCAGCATATTTTGCATTTCATTTACAAACCATTGCTCTTTAAAACAACTGAACCATTAGTGGTCTTAACATGACCTTATCTACAGCCACCAAGTGGCAACTCCAGCTCGAGTCAGAAGCCAATATGAAGTATTATAACACGCAAGGTCACAGATGACCACTAGGTGCTCACTCCAATCGGCTCCCATTCAAAAGAATCAAATTGTCTCACAATTGCCTGAGTCTCACACTGAATCAGATTATTGTCCTTAATGTTACTTAATTATGATACTTGCTTTGTTTAATAGGTATCAACATTTTACCTAAAGTACACAGCTTTGACTCCAGTGTGCAGCACTCAGCATTCCCAATGAGCAACGTGAGTGAGTGTTCCTATTTGCTCCAATCTGAGGCAGCGCAGCGTCTTTCCAGAGCATGAAAGACAGTACCTGATACTCCTTATTTAGAAGGTCCTGTCTCAAAATGGAATAGATGGCAGTGACAATATGATGTAAATCTGCCTTTCAGACCAACTCCAATGCAAACCAATGGATCACACCTATACACTAACCCAAAAACAAACTAAACTTTCTCCCTCTTTTTCACCTCTGCTGACCAAGTCAATCCTGAGATATGTCCCTGTTTATCAGCTGCCCTGTGAGCAATGTATTGGCTGTATCATCTTTTTTTTCTCCTCACAGGTCTGGTAATCTTCCTCTTGCCAAGCTGCCTCGTGTGGGTTTTGTTTCCTACCAAATTGCCCGAGCCTCACACCCTCCGTTATCTAATGGGCCTCTCATCACCTATAATTTCCACTTCATACTCTTCTCTCCTCTTTTGGATGTCCTGTTTGGTATTTCCCTGACTTGACAGTGCTGGCTGTAAGCCCTATACTGCTTGGGACTGCAGGACTGAATTTCCAAATGTGACTGTGTGCTTTTGAAAATAACAGCCATAAGAAGTAAGAGTAAAAACACAAGCATTCTTCAAGGCTCAATATGTCCCCTGTGTCTTGCTGTTATCTAACCTTTTTATTTCTCCTTTTACACTGAAAGAAAGTAAAATACCTTGATCCAACCTTATTGTTCTGGCTTCTGTATTGTTTTGCATTCACCTAAGCCATTCACTTCTGCAACTTGTTTTTCTCAATTTCATGAAGAGATATCCCCACTAGATGATATATTTCATCATAATTTCTGTAAATGTGTTAATAGCAGACAACTGATGCTCAAAAGTTGTGGTTTCTTATTGTGGCCATGTGATTAGGACTATGTGTAACATTATGCATTTTTAATTGAAGACATTTCAATAAAACCACGGTGTTTCCCGTTACAACAACAATGTAGCTACATGTCTCCTCTCTACATCTCAGTATTTAGGATTATTGTGTTCACTGTAGGGATGTGTGCACACCAACTTGGGAGGGCAAAAAGATATCTGAACCAACTGCTCAAAATTCTCAAATAGGGACACTGCAGACCACTTTCTGGAGGTGGTATGGCGTTAGGTGCAATGACTTAGGGAATGAAAGATTATTTTGTTGTGCATCTTGGGGGCAGACTGGCTTATAGAATGTGATAATTAGATGGCATGTATATATTCAAGACAGTCATAAACTTTTACACTACATTCCGGGATTACTTTGAGTACAATGTAATACTGCATGCCACTTGGCTTTAGTAAGTAAATTAATCCTGTTTAGCGGGCACTGGCATCAAATGCAAATTATAGTATACAGCAAAATCTGAATAGTATTGAGGCCAGTGATTTAAGACATTTCTTAAGGCTAATACTTCTGTGTTAAAAGGATACATTTTACCTGTAACTCACATGCCCCTCCTCAAAATGTAACTACACAGCAAAACTATAGACACCACAGAGATACTGTGATTGATCTGTTTGGCTTAATTGCGTTTGCTTCTGCAAATCTCTGATGCTGGTGGAGATTGCTGACAGTGTTTAGTTTAATCAAAATTCAGTTACATTCTTCTCTTTAGAAACACTCCAAGATGTCTTCACTGCTAAATCTCTGCTTCTCATAACACCCACCATCTACCGCAAGGGGAAAAAAAAAAAAACATGTCACCTGCATTGAGCAGCAAATAGAATTTACATATCATTCAGCAATGAAATGACGTAAACAGTCCTACAGCCTCTCATATTCCAAAATAAATGAAATATTGTGAGCAGATTTACTGTGAGTTCTCAATTAGACAAAAGTTATGATGAGGAGAGAGCTGATGTATAAAACAAATTAACAGCTAATGGTTGATAATAAATGACCAACATGAATCTTCTACTTAATATTGATTGACTCACTCTTTGTATAACAAAGACTGGACTTCAGCAACCCTTCGAGACTAAGAAGTTAATGTCAGAATTTCCCTGTCTGTGCTGAAGGCGCCAACTGAGGACGACATCAAACAACAAACAAAACATTATCTGATGGGCTATGCCAAGACCAACACTTGCAACACACAAATCCAGTAGTACATTAAAGTCAGAACATTTCATATAACACAGTGAAACACTGGTATCAGGAACATAAACAATACAAGGGGTGAAAGATCAGGGGTTTATACATCATAATTTTTATATTGTAAAGAAATAAAATTATACAAAAAAATTTCAGGGAAGACAAGTGACAGAAGACTATGCAGCTGAATGTGAATGGCCATGCAGAAATACAGATCTAGAAGTGCTGGCACACACAGTGTCTGGCCATGGACCAGATACTGTGCCAAGAAACCTACTAGGTTTCCCATTTAGTCTGTCACATTTCCTTGCACGGGACTAGATGAGTGTTATTACTGCAGACAGGGGACGTAAAGCACATACAGTTCATGGCTGCATAACTGTCCTATTCTTACCCCAATGTCTGTTTATTCTAGTATGCTTGTTGCCTCTGAGATATTTTAGGTTCCATTGTAGTTCTTTGACCTCTTTGTGGAAATTCTTCATGGTTTGTTTTCATGGCTATCAATTTTCATGGCTCAGAGAAAAACTGCCCATTCTTCAGTCACCATGAGATAAAATTGGTCTAGCTGCCTCCAATGAAACACATTCATAAACAGGATTGTTGTCCTCATCTCAAAGACAATTAAAAATACAAAAATAAGTTAAAGGCATGAAGAATGTTGACTTCAACATATTCCCAAATTAATATTTATAACCATGTATAACAATTAAACCATCACTCTGAAACTAAGTCTGTTTCTCCTGTGGTCAGATACAGCTTCCACAGAATATGCAGGACTGGGGACTGGGTGACTTGTTTTGGTTTCAGAGCTTCCTCAGTCAAAACAGGAAAAACAGTGTCTCACTGGCCTGGCAGACAGTGTGGAAGTATTATACTATATACAAACAGAGTTCAGATGGCTGACAGCATGATATTATAATTGAAATGACAAAACTTAAGTGAATCAAAACAAACTTCACTAGTATCACTTATCTGACATACAGTCTGAGATAACGAGCACTTTTGCCACAGAAAAAATGAACTCTTCCTTACACTGGTTTATTACACTGTCCTCTAGGTTTACATTATGGCGGTTTCATCTGTTCTGCTAACATTTTCCCTCTGCTTTTTGTGATGGCTATAGCAAAATACTGCTGCAGAAAGACTTCAGGGTTCAAAGTAATCAAAAAATAAATTCCATGTGCAGGCAAAAATATTTTTAACATGTTTTCAATGTTTTTTTGTGATTTTAAGCATATAGTTGACAATACCTTCTACTACACATTGTTCTCTAAATTATTTCGACACACTGTTCTCCTATTTCAACTATGACGCTAAGAAGGAAAACAATATGTATGAGATGTCTGTTTGTGTATCAGTGTATCATGTATCAGTGTGCGTTCAGTGTGGATTTTGTTTCAGCAGTCCATGTACCTACCTAGGGTAAAGCCGAAAAAGACTAAGTGACTGACAGACGACCCGTCCAGTGGGAGCGTGGCAAGGTGTGAAGTGGCCCAACTGTTGTGTCCACCTCGTACTTCTTTTCTGTCAAATATACATACACAACTGGCTTAGAGACAATATAACTCCACCAATTATGTATATATCACATAGGCTGCTATGGCCATGCTATTCTTTGTGGTTCGCACAACTGGTGAATGTCAACTCATAGATTATGACAGTTGAATATGTCAAGGGCTGAGAAACCTCTTTCTGGGTGAGTTGTCCTGTCCTGCTGGTGTCCAGTGTGGCCTCTGTTCTCCTCACCAGTCTGTCCAATGCAGTCGTTAGCATCACAGCACTTACACAGAGCATTGTCTCCCTCTATAGAATGCCAGCTGAATTACAGAGACACATCCTGGTAGTACACCGTAACTTCAATACTGCAGCTAATAAAATATCTGTTACATATGGATGTTAGAAACTGAAGCTGAAAACTGCATATTAAAAAAAAAATCAAGTCCTGATAAATTGTCTTATAACTGAGAGCATTACCTGAATGTCTGCCTGTGGAAGAAGCAAGCTTTATTAAGGTGGTTATGCGAGTTCTGTTTCAGAGTAGCCCTAAGGTGGCAACTGATGAATATCTGGAAGAGAAAAGACAAATATTGATCAATTAGAAAAAAATATGTGAAATGCCCTAACACATAAAATGCAATAGTCACAATATAAACACATCACCCAATGATTACTCAAATGACAATTATCATTTTTAAAGTAATGAACTGGCTACTGTCCAGTGCTTTGAAACCTGTTCCCAAGATTCATTCTTGAAGTGGAAGGCTTGGACACTAAAGCACAGTCTGCTGTCTTGCTCTCGAGGAAGGAACTTAGATGAAGACTCAGGCAATACACTGTCCATGAGACATCTGTAATAGAAGAGCACATAAGAGTGGCACTTGAAAGTTTGAACACGAACATGTCTTAAAACTACATTTTAAAAAAAAACATCAATTAAACAAATGAGAAAAAAATCTCAGGTTCAAGGTAATGATCCAATATTGCGTATTTGTGTGTGGTAAAAGTATGCAAACCTCTAGGATTATAAATTCATTTGAGGGGGAAATTAAAGATCTGTGTTTCAGTCAATGTTATGAAAATCATCAATCACTTGTGGCTAATGTCAGAGTGAGTCCACCATCAGGAGAACACTGAATATCAATGGTGTGCATAGCAAAGAGAAAGCCAGTTCTCCCTAGAAAGATCAGCCTGTCTACTATTTGCCAAAGACCATATGAATAATCCAGAAGACAACTGGAAAAAACGCTCTGTAGACAGATGAGACCAAAATAGAAATTTTTGGCTTGAGCAGAGTTGAAGAATAGTATTTGGCATCAAGCAAACAGCATTCCAGCAAAAGAAACTCATCCCATCTGTGAAACATGACAGTGGCAGGATCATGGTTTGATGGAATTATGAATTCTAAGTTGTAGCAGAAAATTATGCAGTAAAATATCATTGTACCTGTCTGTTAACTGAGGTGCAACAGAAAGTGGGTCATGTAGCAAGACAACAATACTTGAGACATTAGTAATTCCATCTACGTAGGATGCAGTAAATATTTTGGAAGGCCAAAGTCAAAGTCCTGACCTTAATCCTACAGAAATGCTGCTAAAGGCCATAAAACTGGCAGCACATACATTCATGTTCTTTAAAAATAGTAATGGGTTCAAATTTCTGTACATGATGTGTATGACTGATAAACAGTTACAGCTACAAAAGTGGGTCACACCACCTACTCAAAGCAATCGTTTTTTTGGCCTCATACACAAGATCTGATTTTTAGTTTTAATTATATTTTTTCCATTATTTTGTGTATATAGTTTAAGGACTTATGCATATTTAACCAGAAATACAGACAATACAAAAGGGCTTACAAACTTTTAACATGCCAACATGATTCCATAAAGCGCAGGAAAAGTGTACAATCTAGCCTGATCCTCATAGCTGTGAGGATCCATTTGACAGATTTAATCTTACATCTGAATTAGTGAATTGAGCTCTAACAACAACAAAAGTTTTGTTTGATTCTTAGCTAGAAGAAAAGACTGACCCGTGCTTAGTGATAAACTTGTAGCTTGGCAAGGACAAAGGGTCAGGCTTCAGTGTAGCAACACAATAGTCAACATATAAAGAGAGAGGAGGGTGCAGCGATGCCTCCACATTGGCCTCCAGAAACACTGCTTCTCCCTGCTGGTAGACTGTGGAACTGCGTGGTGAGGTACAGTCATCTGCATGAGAACACAGACATTTTCTTTCTTTTCAAATTTAATATGGAATCCAGAAAAGAGTTAACGTTGCTGTATTACTGATCTTTGATTAATAAAGCCCTGATACAATCAGATTCACCTGTCATGGTACGAAGGGAGAATTGAAGAAAGCCAAACACACTGATAGTAGAGGTCATGGGTAGCCAGGTTGGGGTTAATGGTTCTCCATTCACTGTCTGCTTTCTGTGTTGACACGAAGATAGAGGTGAAGGTCACGTAAAATAAGGTTGGATGACAGCTACAACATTTTATAGTAATGGAAAAAGCTGACTGGTTATACATAAAAACAATTGTTTTACCTCTTATAATGGCATTCCACAGGTATGACAGAAGCGGACCCTTTCACTATCTTACTGCCTGTAGAGATGGAAACCACAGCAGGAAATAGCAGCAGTAGGTTGGAGTACACAAGCCAGTCAGCATGAACCTGGACAGAAACAATTACATGGAAAAAAAAAAAAAATGATGACAGACCAATACTGGAATTAAGAGCTCAATGTCAATAGAGAGTAAAAAAAATCTAATGTTGCATTGCATATCACCCTATAACCTTATTAATACAGAACAAAGATACAAGTATAAATAAATAATTTAATGCAGACTATAAGACTGCCTACATTTAAAGATATTGTCACAAAAGTAGCTTCCACTATTGGCTACCATATACTAGCAACTATTACAGTCATTTTTGTTATATGCATTAAATATAATATTTATATATAAATACCCCTGTAGGGAGTGCTGTGTAACATTATATTAATTTAATTATTTTCTGTCCATAGTTTCAGTTTTTTTCTATGTAAGTCTGTGGCTAACGGGTATCACACTGTAAAAGTTAAATGTCTCATAAAGTGATAATGTAGTAATTTGGGGTACTGGACTGTGTTGCATTACACTTATACAACAGGTAAGTGCATGTCATTATTTGAATTGTCTGGCTTTTACACTGCAAACTATTCATTTTTACCACACTGGCCTTACACTGGACTTGGTCCCACATTCCTGTAGCCCTACACTGATAACCATTTCAGACTCAGACGTCGTCTCTTTCGGCCCACAGGACTCCTGCTGTGTTGAATTTATTCCCAGTCGAATATTTTCAGGTTGGAACGGAATGCCTCTCTCGTCGAAAAACAGTCGTTTAACTGTTAGTTTGACTTTAACTTCTCCACATTTTATTTTAAGTCCAGCGTTAACTTGAATTCCTGCATTTTTTCTATGAGCTAAACAAACGCCGCACTCACGCAGCAAAACAACCAAAAAGTAGAGACATGTAGTACATTTCCCCGGCGTCGCCATTTTTGTTGAAAAAAAAACAGAGCGGGCCGTTAATAAATTAATTAGCGTGAATTTATTAGAGCCAGGTGCGTTCATAAATGTTGCGTTCACGTGCCCTGTTCATATCGCAATTTACCTTTGTGTTTTCAGTGTTTATCCCACTTTTCTAGCTTTACTGCACTCAGTTTCTACAAATTATGCATATCTAACACTAAATTTGACTTAATGAAATAGAAGATTAAAATAATTTGTCGCCCATTCAAACTACTACAAATACAAGCAGTTGTGTGTATTAAGTAACTACAGG
>JANJYP010055667.1:0-13135 GCA_024605115.1 Rastrelliger brachysoma
CAATGAGGTAACACAGTGCCCTCATCTGTCCTCGCTGAGCTGCTACAATAAGTGGTGTAATGCTGTATGTGTTTGGGGGGTTGATTGCAGCTCCGGCTCTGAGTAGTAGCTCACAGATATCTGTGTTGTTCCTGGATACAGCCTCATGGAGGGCTGTCCAGCCCTGGCCACACCGCTGATTCACAGTGGCCCCATATGAGAGAATGAGGCTCACCATGTCTATGTTCTCCAATTCACAGGCTGCAGAGACACATATGATACGGAGTCAAATATTGCCACTGCCTTGCTGTAACAAAGCTATCTGTAA
Organism: Rastrelliger brachysoma; assembly: GCA_024605115.1. NCBI lineage: Eukaryota > Metazoa > Chordata > Actinopteri > Scombriformes > Scombridae > Rastrelliger > Rastrelliger brachysoma. The sequence goes on from JANJYP010055667.1 coordinate 308, forward strand.
ATATATATTTTTTAAAGTAGTTCTGCTGTGTAGAAATTATTTAATGCTATACCTTTGTACAACGGGGTTTCTTTGTTCTTGCTGCTGATGTCAGGGTCAGCACCTGCCTCCAGAAGGCACCGCACACATGACAAGTGTTCACAAGACACAGCAAGCAGCAAGGCTGTCTGTTCCTGTAAGGTACGTTTGTCAACGGATCCTGGATGGGCTATAGCAGAAAGCACACATATAACACAAACTCACAGTGAGTGACTCATTCAGCATTTTTAAAATAAACAAAAACTCCTCTTTGAATATCTAACAGTATGTTACCCCTCAGAAGGGTCTTCAAGCATTTGGTCTGTCCATAGAAGGCAGCATCATGCAAAGGTATCCACCCATCTTTGTTCTCTGTCATCAGGCTGTGAGGAGTGGATGTTGCCAGATCATTAACAGCCTCCTCATCCCCTCTCCTAATGGCAAAGACCACCGGGTCCACATCTCTTGAAAGAAGAAAAACACTTTAGTTGACAGATACAAATTAAATCAAGTGTACTTTCAGACATTTATCAGCATGGGCCTTTAATTTAGATGCAACCATAGACCCTACATTTTATATTTATATGATTATTTGAATAAATATGACTTTAATAAACCTAAGTGGGTATTCTAAGTGATGGTTAATTAACTAGGCATGATTAAATGTGTCTTGCTCATACTCTATATTGACACATAAGACCTCACTTACACACAAGGACTATTAACGCGCACGCACGCACGCACACACACACACACACACACACACACACACACACACACACACACACACACACACACACANGAACAGCTCACAACAATAAAGACTCACTCCGGCTCTGACGTTATGTCGCCTTGACTGTCTCCTCTCCTCCTGTCGTCTTGCAGTCGCGACTGAACATTTGTACATTTGCCACCTGCATTTCGAAACTGCGATAAATATTCTGAATAGCTGAATTTGGTCATTTCTGGTCGTAAATGTACCGGCAGCGTTTCACTCGGCGAGCAGCCTGGCGGCACAGTGAAGCAGCTGTGCCCTCCTCTCTCAGATTATTTTGGGACTGAATTGTCAGGCGGCAGGGTGACGGGTTTATCCATATATGTCAAGAGACTCGGACATCCAGTGATAAGATAAAGAGCATTGACGATAATGCAAGCTAAACTATCTTTCCTCTAGTGCAGCCTTTTTTCACCGGCTGGTTTCCAAATGAAACAAGCAGATACAGAGAAGACAATACAAATGAAAACACAAGGATACACACCCAAGGTAATAGCCTAACTACATGATAAAAGATTGACCCGCAATTAATGAGTCACTATTCACTTTTTAATGGCTCATACATTGTAGCAGTGTACATTAAGTGTTCACAGGGTGAGCTGAACTATTTGAATTTACTGCCGTAATGAACCGTTCATTTTTATAGGGGGCGCCAACACAGACAAATCATCAATGTGGTGGCGGCTGAGAGCTCCTTTGAAGAAATGCAATATATTGCAATAGATTTATTTAATGTCACTAATATTGCATTTTCTTTATTCATCTAACGATGCAATTATATTTTCAGTGGGCTAGATTTTAAAGCCTATCCCAAATGTATGGTTTTAGTCAAATTTACAGTTATTGTGTCTAAAATATGGCGATCAGCTTTAAACTCCTTTCATGTATAATTTCATGTTGAATTTAATCTTTTTAAGTGTATTTGTTGAAATTGCTGTTTTTCTTGGGAGGACAGTCTCCCTGATAGTGGTCACAAAATAATAAAACTGAACCACTGACTTTAATTCAACCTTGATTTTTTTTTTTTTTACATTTCTAATAGACCCCTAAAATGATACAAAATATTTCCATAGGGAAGCACTGGTGAGAGAAATCTGGATTAAATCAGAGTCCTACAACAAGGACTGTTTTAAAATATGGTTTCTAAGGCATGACTGTCAAAGTGGGCAAAATAATGCAATTAACAAAGTCACTAATTCATATTTAGCAGACAGCAGTTTCTTTAACAGAGGAAGATATTTTGTTATCAACAGGTCACTCCTACACATGTCAACCTGCACCATCTAGGGAATTAAAGCAACATCAGCAGCAGTTTAGACCTGGAGTCATTTCAAAGTTGCCTCCTTCATGAAAAGGAATATGTATTTTAATGTTTTTTAAGTTGTTATTTTCTTTGTGTGAGGTTTTACATGTATATTTGCATCGTGTTACCTAAAATTGAATTATGAATAAAATCTGAAAATTGTTTGCACACGCTTAACCTTCATCAGGTGTTATTTTAATGTTTTAAAGTATATATATATATGTACGTATGCTTCAGAGTTATAAAACTGAATGTTTCACTTAATTTCCTTTCTATGAAACACATTTAACATTAAATCTTTGCAGTTACATGACCATCAGGAGTTAACTGTTTGAAGGAACAGAACCTTTTCCATAGCAGATGTAGTGTCTGATCTGTTATCTTATTTGGATGCCTTTAAGATGCACTCTGCTATGCCATTCATAACAGTTATCAAGTTAGTGTTGCGTATGTTTACACAGGCAGTCTTTGAGCCATAAAACTTCTCAGGATGAGGTTTTTAACCATATGATCAAGTGAGATAAAGTTGTGCTGACCATGCGAGGTCAAGGAGTTAGTGCCATTAATGCCAATCTGAGTATATGTAAGGACTGTGAGAGTCTGCCTGGTAGAGATCAATTGGCCGACCTCTCACAGGCATGGGTTGTCTGTTTTGTGATGCTGTTCTTCTGTGCGAATAAACCTTTTTGACTCCCAACAAGACTGCGTCAGCGGAGCCTTCTTCCATCATCAACACTTCATTGTTCATCATACACCACACAGACATTATTAATAGTCATATAGGGAAAAGCACAAGCATTATTAACAACGTTAACAATGGCTCTGTTCTTTTCAAGTGTCCTGTTAAGCCATGACAATGTGACAGCCATGCAACACACACAGTGTCAGGATCCTGAAACTGGCATTCAGCCATCAATAAATGTATCAATTACAGCTGGGCTTTTCTTACTGTAGCATGTCAAACTGTATTTATATGCCTTAGAAATATAATGCTTTATAAAATACCATTGACCTAAGTGATGGCTGTATCCTCACCTGAGCAGGTTTGCTGTGGTGTTGGGTGGACTCAGGGAATAGACAGCCAACCTGTCTATGAAATCCACATGTAGTCTCCTGTAAATAGATCTGGATCTGCCGACTGCAGTCATCATGGGATGTTGTCCAGTCTGAGGACTCTATCATCCAACAGCGTGCTGCTGTTCCCCTTAAGAAACAATGATAAGGCCAATGATCCAAATCTGAAGATAAGAAAACTGGAGTCAGCACACTAAAAATAACCACTGTAAAAACAATCTCTAACAAGAGAGCTGTCTATAACAAGAGATAATATATCAACAAACACATATTCTATATATATTCATACTGTATTAAATACAGACCAAACTAATTTCAAAGAGCTTAAATCTGCACTGGCAGACATCAGAGTGCAGCAGCTCAGGCAATGAGGCTACATGCCTTTTAAGGGCATGTTGAACTGTGTTTGGTTCCTCTTGATTCTGCTGCTCCAGAGGAGACGCTGATGTGAGGTTATACATGTTATACAAGACCCACACAGAAGATGAATGGTGTTAGAAATACACATAAAGCCTTACTTACAGATTAATTTCTAAACTATGACTCATGATTAAGAAATGAAGAAATTATCATTGTTTTAAACAAAGATGAAACACACACACACAAACACTGAAAATTAAACTTTTCACACACTGCATAAAACATTACTTTAAAACTACCACATTTCAAAGACTTCAACCCACCACGTGCTGGTGTTTCTTGTCCTCAGTCACCCTGTTTAAATATTGTTGATTGCTTCTGTATCTTGTTGGAAACAATAAAGCTGCCGGATACTCTTCTGTTGTAGCAGCTCTCACTGTGACAGGCTTAAGAGTGAAAATGTGCTTGATGAGCATGCAGCAATGACAGCTGATTTTTTTGTTTCACAACCACTGCTGAGGAAACCTGTTTGTAAACTGGAAGTAGCCTTGTGCTGCTGTCTGTTACAAAGGAACAAAAGAGGGACCTCACATTTTTACTCAACAAAGACTGATTTGGTGAAGGCCACGTCATTCTTTGATTGCAGGTAATGTTTGGAAAAATGTCAGCAGTGTAGTCCAATTCAATCAATTCAATATATAGCAACACTGTTAATGGCAACTGACTGTCCATTAAAATAAACCTGAAGTGCTGTCATGACTGTAAAGCACTATCTAATATGTTATATGAGATATGTAGATTAATGCTAGTGCATGTGTTTCTTTGTTACAATCAAACTTGATATTCGATTTTAAGACTAATATTAATATTAATGACTAAAAAGTTAAAGGCAGGTAAAAATCAGCTGTAAATGTATGACGTCACTGAAGCCTGTTTGTCAAACCAAACCAGTCTGTAAATGTATGACGTCACTGAAGTCTGTTTGTCAAACCAAACCAGTCATCTAAAGTCTTTCTAATGGTAAGAAGATTCAGCCATATGGTTTTCAGGATCTATTTACTGCACAAAACATTCAATCTAAACTAGAAAATTTGAATCTATAATGATCCATTATTCATCAAGAATACAACAGGAGTGGGCAAAATATTAGAAAAGCCTCTCACTAGTAACAACATTTTTTTTACATGTTCCTGTCTCCCTGTGCTATTTCCAAGTTCAAGGTTCAAAGTATTTTATTTGTCACTGTTACAAGAACATCACAGATACAGAGACAGCACAGCAACACGAGGAAATATTTTCATATGAAAAATGGAAGTTGCAAACACAGGAAGGTTATGAATGTTTGCACAACTTAGAAGTTCCTTGTTGTTGGTTTCTTCTGAGCATACACAGGAGTGTTGTTCTCGGTTGAATACAGAGAATATTCTTTTTAATATCACACTTGTCATTAACAGAAGTGCTAATGTGGAACTAAACGGTAACATACAGCTCTTTTCCATTTAAGGGTCAGTAAGTGAGCCAACGTACATAGTGACATGGCACAAAGTAAGTGTAAGTAAGCTACTCAGAGTTAAGCCTTCATTAATGATATTAACTTTATATTAAATATTTTAAAATGCTATATTATTATTATTATTATTATTATTATTATAGGTGTTAATATGATATATTAACACATGTGGCTTTATTTGCTTATGTCCAAATGTCTGCAGGAAAAAGGCCCATTAAACCTAATATTTTTAAAGCTCCCTCCATGTGAATAAGAGTGTTGCTTATTGTTACTTCACATAGTTACTTCACTATGCAGAATGACGTATATGCAGAGTTTGTCACTAGAAGGCTATTTCATGTACATCCTCTAAAGGGGGAAGTTCAGAGCATGGGGGAGAATTGTTTTTTTCCACAAAGAACTTCAATTAACTCACTGAAATTTTGTAAAATCACATTTACTCCTCCTTCATGGAAAAATCTAAATCTATGACTATGAAAATACTGTTCATTTCAAAAGTTTAACTGCTGGACACAAGATGTCTCTAACTTTACTGTACAGTTCATTCACAGTTTACAGTGGAAGTGTTCACATCATACTTGTGTGAGTTGGAATACATAAATAAAAAAATACGATTGCCTCTAAACTAGTTATGATGTCACAAATCATGCTTTAACTGAGATGTGAAAGTTTTCTTTACATGACAACAGCCTTCCAGTGTCAAGCGCTGCACATAGCATCCATCAATCTACAGTCAACAGTCAACTGTGGGAACAAAAAGCCAAAAAAATTCTGTATTTGCATTCAGTAGCCTATGTTAATCAAGATTTGTTTTCCATGGTCAAACCAAACTATATTATTCTGTTTTTAAGGGCTTAAAACATGTCTTTCATAGAAAGTAGCAGTGTATGTAAAGTGTTCACTGATTCCTGATTGGTCATTAATGTCTGATGTGGGATTCTCTGGTTGATAAGCTCCATGTCTCTGCAGGAAGATGCAAAGCCTGAGTTTTTATGGTTGATGTAATGTCTGTACAGTTGAATTAGGTTAAATTATGATTAAAGTCAACATAGATTTTCTTATGTGAGCCGTCAGTGTGGGGGAAGAGGGGCGGAGTGAGTGCTCTTACTTTTCTCCCTCTCTTCGACGTCTCATTTCTATGCCGGTCACTAAAACAGAACCGCCTCCCGGCAGTTGCCATGGCAACGGAGAAACGATCCCTGCACATTCCCTGTTGTCTTGCCTGTGGTTTCCAGGCAACAGCGACACCAATCCAGGAAAACATCCGGAACGATCCTCGATCATCTGAACGTGGAATAACTGCATGACTTTATTTGTTTATTCATCTGGATTTCTGGACTATACATCTGCAAAAAAACAAAAACAAACAAACAAACAAAAAAAAAAAAACCAACAACCCAAAACAAAACGAAACAAAACCAAAAAAACATGAATTCTCCCCTTCCTTTCTTAGATAGCAGCGACTTGAAGCTCAAGGTGGAAAATAGAATAAGAAACATCTTTGTAACACAGTCGGAAGAAACCAGGTAAGTCTGTGTTTTTAGGTTTCATTACAAATATATCATCTTAATTTCTCTTTAAAACCTAGACTATTTATTTACAGTTATTTTTGACAGAGTGATATTATGCTACTGACAATCCATTTTTTGCTCAGGCATAGAGTGGAGGAAAATGTCAATCTCATACCAGTTGTAACAGAGGTAAGACTGAATATTGATTAGAAGCATGGGATTAAAACTGACTGTAAACAGATTTTTTTTTTGTTCACAATCACTTGCTCCAGCTAATTACAAATTAGTAGTATCTTTCCATGGACCACCTGTTTGTCAATACCCTCATCTTTCAAATTCCATGACCTAATAGTATAATTCAGGTTTTCTGTCAAATATATATTACTTTCCGAGTAAACTCAACAAATTGCCATGTCCCTTAAAGTTACTAATGGTGGGAAGAGTTTCAGTGTTTATGCAAGTAAATGATCATTTTTGTTACATGTAGCCTTCCAGCAGAGTCCTTGAGGCAGGAGTGAACACCTTACAGAAGACGCTGGTTCTGAAAAAACAGGCTGAGTTGGAAGAGGTGGACAAACAACTCGCACTGAAGAGGAAAGAATTTAAGACTTCTGTTCAGGCTCTAACTATTCAAAGATCTGAACTGGAAATTAAGCAACAACAGGTGAGTTTCATATTGATAGTAGATATCAATCAATGATGTTATCTGACATGCAAATCACATTGTCTTAATACAGATGTCCTGGGTTTTTTTTTTCATCCAGACTAAAGAGAAGGCAATGAAATTTGAAAAGTTTGTGGGTGAAAATGAAGCAAAGAGATGTCGAGCATTGAAGAAATATGAGACTGCACAGGAGCAGAACATTTTGAAGCAGAGAGAGATAGAGGAGCTGGCCAAAAAGCTGAAACAACTTCGAGACAGGTGAGAACTCTATAAAATTACAGGCTTTGTGTGAGGCTGTTGCTCAGTAAGTCACTTTTCACCTCAGCTTTTTCCTCTCAATTTTTCCAGACACCAAGTTCTAAAAAATAGAATGGCAAAATACAAAATCTATGAAGACTACTTAATGAAAACACTTGATTATCTGCCCAGTAGTAAGTCCAAAACTGACTTTTTTGTCCTATTTACTTAATTACACACTGGCTGGGAGAGGGACCAAACTATTCAATATTTTTTAGATTACCTTGAGAACAGCTCTGAGTCTTTGGTTATGCCCATCATTCGTCGCCATGAGACCCTGTCCATCACCCACCAGGAGCTGCTGCAGCGTTTGTGGCATCTGGAGGAGGAGGTGGAACATAGCCAGCGACAGCTGCAGAGCATGAAGCAAGATCACAGCATAAAAAAACTGGTCAGACTTGCACATATAGATATTTGGCACACTATTTCCCTTAAGTGAGTAAACAACTTGGGGTTTCTACATGTGTTACAGATGGCCAATAAGGAACTTTCTGACCTCCAGAGTGAGCTAGAGAGTCTTAAAGAGAAAAACAGGCAGGCAGAGGTTAACCTGCTGATGGAGCAAGGCCAGTCTAGAGAGAAGGTAATGACTGAAATATGAAAATTAGCCAATTTGCTGGTGTATATTGGACAGAAATAATGTCACACATGCTGTTGTCTGTCAGGTTGAAGAAGTGGGTCGCTTATTCATGGCCATCAACAACCTTGCAGAGCAGTGTTATCTGCCAGCATATGGACCTCTGGAAAACATGAATGTATTGACGATGATGGACATGGTGAAGGTAATATCTTGAGAAAATTGTCAATTAGCATTCATATACTGGCATAAAATTGCTTTACCTAACTCTTGACTAACCAAGTGTATAATTTCAGGAGTGCATTATGGACAAAGCAGACACAGAGAAGAGAGCCAGGAGACTGATGGAATCAGGGTCTGCCCTGACAAGTAGAACAGCTCTGACAGACAAAAGAGAGAGGATATCAATGAAAAACATCAGCAGCAAAACACAAATTAAAAGTCCAAGTAAAGTAAGCAGGAAGAGTGAGACATTTAGTTGATGTAGAAAAGCTACAATGTATGATGGTGTCACAACATGTAGTAATTTAAAGGCCATTTTCAGTCATAATCAATATTTGTCTCAGAAATCACTTCACCTATGATCAGTTCATCTCATACCGCAGGGCAGAGCTCAGCCAGAGGCGTCACAACTTGCAACCACAGAACACTTTTTAAATACCGGTATGTTCCGTGCCCATATGTTAACATCGACAAAATGATCGATTACTGAACAAAACTGAATATAAACATCCACACCCAGCAGTTGGGTGTGTGGATGGTATGAAATGATCTGACGTGATTTCAGAGACAAACATTGATTATGACTGGAAATGGCTTTTACGATTTTAAAGTGTAGAAGTTCATCCTGGGAACAGTAATTTGAAACAAAAAACTCAATCTGCTGATGAAGCTCTGGTAATCGTTACAGTGATTGGACATTGTTTGATTTTTTTTTTTTGTCAAACTAATACATGAATGTTTTGATTTTTTTTTTTTAAAATAACACAGTTTAAACAAGGCTATGCACTGAACTATCCACTAGATTATGAGATTGTTTTACAAGATATAATTGGGTTTCTTTTAGAGCTTTCTTAGAACTTTGGAAATGTTTATTAATGACATGTAACTTGTTGAATTTTAAAATGAAAACAATCATAATCAAATGATGCTGTGAGATAGCAACCAATTCTCATCAAAACAATGGTACGTATGCTAATTTCATTATTTTTATATTACTATAAAGATGTTTTTTTTTGGTTTGTGAAGAACATTATTTGTGATATTCTGAATTTTAATTATTCAATATCATGCAGTTGCAGAGATTTTATACTGTAAATGCTAAACATTGTGCATGGTTTGCCATGTTGCATCGATTTTCTGCTTATACCACAAAGTTTGTCAGTCATTAGTAGCAAACCTAATCAGTCATCACCTGTCCTTCATCTGTTGTCAGAGACTGCTATATGTGTAATCTAGTTAAAGCCACATTTTTAGGGATTTATTTTGTCAGCAATTTCCATTCCTGAGGATTTAACAGTCATCTGGATAGTCATAATGTAACATTTCAGTAAACAGTACATGGTTGTTGTGTGTATCCTTTGCCACAGTAGCTTGCTTTGTCTTTATTTTTTTAGCTGCCTCTTCATGAATCATTAAAGACCCCTACAACAGTCTGCCCCCTGCCTGGCCTTAAGGAGTGCTAAATTTACTCTACATTTGTACCCAACTACAATTTTGAGGTGTTTTTTTTCGAATACTAGAAAAAAAAACAACACAATTTTTTGCTTAATTATACTTACACTCATTAAACATATATCAATAAAACATTAATATTGTCAATTTCTTTGTTAAAATCCTGATTATGCAATGATAATTAGAATATTTTATATGTAACAATTATATGAAAGTTATGAAGGGATTATTCTGATTTTTAATTAGCCTGATTGTGGCAGCATAAACCAGGTCATGACTTCACCATCCTAGGATAAAAAAAAAGTACTGTCCCTTTAACACAAGCACGTGGTACTGGCAAACATCCGGTATACGGAAAATAATTTCAACAAAGTATTGACACACATCTTTGACGTTGCGGTTTCATGCTTAATTTTAATTACGTGTTTAACATGATTTTGACGTTGCTGACATTTGGTTGTATGACGTCCAGTCAGTCGGCCATTGAAAGTGTTTGGATCCGCAGATAGTGACGTTTGTTTGTCGACAGATGGAGGTTGGCAGCCTTGTCTCATGCAGGGAGGACATTTCTGCAGTGTTTCCTGACCAAACGCCGGATGCCAAATATAATGTAGGCTATTCAACCGGGTTGGTAGGGGTGGTGGTGTACTGCAGGCGGTCGTTGCCTCTCCAATTAACTTTCAACATGCCCGCCGCATAATAATAACCAGACTTATTGTCCTTTGTTAGGAATTAAGCACCCTGTTTTCCTCCGTGAGAAAAGTGCGAGGGGATGGAAACTGCTTCTACAGAGCTCTCTGCTTTGCACACTTGGAGTCAGTCTTACACAATGCCAGGGCTCTGCAGAGGTCAGTTATCGCCACCAAACTTAAGTCATTTAAAATTAAAAGATGTGTGTCAAATAGTGCATTATCGAGGGGAATAAGATCACTTGACTAACGGTTTCAGTTTCAGGTTCAAGGACCGAATGATTCAGAGCAGCACAGACTTGTCCTCTACAGGATTTGATGAGAGCTCCTTCAAGCACCACCTAAAAACAGTAAATAATGCATTTCCTTCACCAATCACAGTCTGTTTCATAGTTCTAATAAAGAAGAAAAATTAAGAGCATGAACCACTCCAATGAATGTCGAGCAACAAACCAATGGCAGATAAAGTAAACTTTGATAGAAGCAATGTAGTGACAATCACCTGGGTTGATAAAAGGTACCTCCATCATTTAAGTTGGGACTCTACATTCTCGCTAGTGCACACCATTGTCTGAGTGACACAGTACATATGTAATAGACTAGATTGAGGTGGAAAAAACTAAAATACTGAGTGATCCCCAGTTTGATTCATGGATCAGAGAGAGCAATACAATTATACTTAATTTTGTCCACATTTACAGCTGCACTTCAGATTTTGAAAGGGACTTTCATCCAAAAAGTGCATGTTCCTGAATCATGTCTTGAGGGATGCACTTAAAATGTGAAGGGCCCTATGATGGCAAACTACAAGGCCCATTAAGACTGTCATCCAGGTAATGACTATCTGGTAGAGACACCTGATACTCCTGGGTGCTAATCTAAGAACACAGAAACCCCTTGGTTAAGTGTAAGTAATTCTGCTGCTGGGCTTCTCTGTCTGATTTTACATGCTATTAATTAAAAACGCCACCAAGCCCCAATAGCAGAACTAGGAAACTACAGTTTGTTATACTAGCATATGAAATTATTTTACTTGTTTTTCTTCAAGGTCATAAATGTTGTGGAGCAGTGCCAGGCTGATGAGCAAGAGCAAACACTAAACAGACTCTTCAATGAGCAGCTGACCTCTGACAGTGTGGTTCAGTATCTCCGGCTGCTCACCTCAGCACACCTGCAAAACCATGCAGACTTCTTCTGCAACTTTGTAGAGGCACCAAATCTGCAGGCCTATTGTCATCAGGTAAGTAACAAAAAGTGTTCCTCTGGTGAAAAAGAAGCATGTACTTTTCAGCAAAGGAAATACAACTGTTTTATGTCTTCCTTGTCATCATTCAGGAAGTGGAGGTGATGGCGATGGAGTGCGATCATGTGGACATCCTGGCTCTGACGCAGGCCCTTGACATCTGCATCCACATTGTCTCCATGGACGGTGACGAACAGGAGCTGGCTCACCACATCATTCCAGAGGGAGCTGAACCGTCCCTACATCTCCTCTACCAAATGTCACATTATAACATTCTCTATCCACGATCTCTACTCTGACCATAAACAAGGACTCCACTCAACTCAGGAATCTTTGACTTCTAGTCGAATAAAATCCCAGCTGGGCTTGAGACAAAAATAGATTTTTTTTAATTAAATCTGATAGTGTAAAATGGTTCAAAAACATTTTTTTTTTTTACACACTGACCAAGAAGTACTTGACAATGCTTTGTTACTTTAAAATGAATTTATATGAAAATTAGATGAAACAGTTACATAAATCCTGTTACACTTTTCTTTGTTAATACACATTTCCATAAACAGGTCACTGCCGCTTCTCTTTTTTCTTCTGCTTTCTGTTTTTAGGTTGTGATGGAACGTTTTTCTGTAGCTTTTGTTTCTTCACTATTGACACCTGGGTAAGGGCGCTGTCCATCCCTGCGTGTGGCATGTGAGGCAGTGAGAGCTTTCCCATTTGAGTGGGATACTTGGTCTTTATCACATTCTTGAACACAGGCTGGGAGATCAGATGTTTCAAATGCTTTTTCATCCCTTTAACCATCTTCTGTTGTTCCCTGTCAGCTTCCTCATCGTTTGCTCTGCCTGTAGACATACATGTAATACTCAGTTATCCACATTTCTGAACAGGTTGAACATGTTACAACAGAATTTTGTTTTTGTTTTGGGTGTGGTTGGGATGGTCATACCAATTAAAAGTTCGTCATCCAGGTCTACCTCAAGGGCCTCTGCTGCTTGCTTGAACCAGGAATTGTGTTGCTTCTGCCTGCTGTTGTGAAACTCAATCTTCTCTATCTTCCTGGCCAAGTTTACACGTTCCTGTGGAGCAATACATACAAAAATAATGAACTATACTTTTTTTTTTTTTTTTTTTTT
>JANJYP010055681.1:0-13525 GCA_024605115.1 Rastrelliger brachysoma
ATACACATTATAAAATATACAAGTTATTGCACCAGTGCCACTGTAGCCTAGAGATGAATCTATAACAGCTTTTTACAGGGCTGACTAAAGCGTCAATAATTAGATTCTCTGATTTGTCCAATCGACACATAAAACCAAACATCAAGTGTCTTAAAAGTGCTTCACAAGTTTGTACTCCATTGGACACAAATGACTGACGCTATGCTACCTAGGAACATTGAGCAGCAGCCTCAGCATCATTATGAGCCTCTGCATGTTCTTTACCTTGTAGTTCGGCCATAATGGAGCAGTGTAAAATGGTGTGATGTAAGTTTGGAACAGAGAACACTTCAGAGTCAGAGCACATGGAAAACTTTCTAATTAGCATATTAGCTTGAGAATATATTTTACATCACTGACGAAACAAGTCTTTGTCGTCTGACCAGTCATCAGATATGACGTGACCGAGATAATTTATGTCCTCACACACATCAAGAGGACTGTCTGCCAAGTAAAAGGTGGGAAAGATTGATTTCTTGTACCTAGTACCTCTGACTATCATTATATGACTTTACTTAGTGTTATAGTTTATATCATGTTCCAGACCATACAGAGAGCACACATTTTAACATCTGCTGCAACCCAGCACTATAAGGACAAAGCAAGACTAAGTCATCTGCATGCATAAGATGGTTAACAATAATGTTCCCCACAAGGCAACCAGTTTTTAGTCTGTTCAATTGACACGATAGATCATCCATGTAAATATTAAATAAAAAAGGAGACAAGATTCCTCCTTGCCGCACTCCGTTAAGAACACAGTGACAATTGTCTCTGTTTAAGTAATGTCACTTCATCAATTAGTTTTTAAAAAGCAACTGTCACATGAATTAACTGAGTTTTAATGTGATTGGTCCCCAGGCCCTTTTATAATTCAGATTCTGACCAAAGAGGCAGAGGAGGAATAAGAGGAAGGAGAGGAGCACGAGGTGGTGGTGGAGGAGGAGGAGGATACCTTAGGAACCCAGACAACTTTAATCTGAGGGGCAAAAGAGAATATGATCGGCACAACGGAACGTAAGCAGATCATTTTTTTAGTTCACTTTTGCACTGTTTTTCCTTATAAAGGCATAATCAACACTAACATTAATTGCAGCGGTATCTCCCCCGAGGAGAAGCGTGGAGGCAGAGGACCTTGGAACTGGGGCTGCGTTGACGAAGGTACAAGGTTGGTGAACTTTCATCAGCAACATGTAAATACCTCTCTCTAAATGTGGGCACAATAGAAAGTTGTGTCTCTGTTTGTCTTTGTCCCCTGTGTTTTGTAAAGTGAGGCAATGGAAGTGACATCTGATTCTACGGTCAAATCGGAGGAGCCTCAAGTACCAGTGGAGGATGAGAATCAGAATCTGTGAGTAACACAGACAAGCAACTTCTTAAAACATTGCAGCCACAGCCCCATTGTCCAGTGACAGATCAGTCAGGTATGGCACAGCTCACTAGTAAATGGGGAAGCAATGGGACTCCCAGACACTGTCCTGGGACTAGGGTTGGCAATTTTCTCATCCTGAAATCAGGGACACTTATTTATTTACACATATACATACACGTGCACAGTGTCTGTATGTCCCGGGACAGTCCACGGGACACCAGCAACAGTACAGTAGTTATTGCTCCCACTGCTGCTGGGTAAATATTAATTATTTTTTTATTTGATAGGGACAGTGCTCATTAACTGACAGACAAAATGCTGTAAATAAGCCAGTTATCTGTATGTGCTAATTTTAATCCATTGTCGCCAGCCAGTTCTCAAGAAGGCAACCAAGAATAGGTCAGTAAGAAAATTAGTAAAAATCCATATGACTGGTTACATGTCCATGGATGGCACATGCAAGCTAGTGCCAAGACTAGCACAATGCATACCCAACAACCACACAGTATGGCACAGTTATGATTACATACTTTATTAGGAACACTCAAGCAATCCAATATAATGGCTCTACTATAATTCAACTTTTACAGAGCTTACATTTTCAAATTTTGTTGATGTCGTCAGGTGATAATTCTACCTTCTTCATTATTGAAGACAGGTGTGTATTTTTATTGTTGGTTGATCTGCCTATTGTCAGGTGTCTAGTCTCTTAATTTTCTGCCCGTCAGCTAATTGCCTGATTGTGGCTTTGGTAACAATGAGTGTCTACAGCATCTTCAAACAAGGAAAAGAAGAAATAAAGTTGTTTTTTTTTTTTTTTTCTAATTTATTGTTACCAAAGTTATAGTGAGTGAGACTAAAATTATACAGAATGTTAACATTTTAACAATGACTTAACTTTTTCTCCTGGTGTGCAGCAAGTTTGTGGAGTTTATCTAAAGTCAAATATTAAAAAAAATAAAAAAGTAGAGAAAAAGTTAGTTAATTATGCTGTTCATAAATAATCCTGAGCCATATGTTGGATTAATATACCTTTTTGGTTCTACTTATACTCAGATTACACCATGTTTAAAGTTTACTTTGCTCTTCTTTCCGATGATACATTTAATAGATACTCCTGGCTACCAAAAACAAACCAGTGAAATGTAGATTCTTGTCTTTTCTTGTGTTCTGGAAAAAAATAATTTTTCTTTTAATTTTGCAGTGTCACACTAGAATCACATTTTGGAGATAAAATGAAAGATACAGCTTAATCTTCTTTTGATAGAGCAACTGAAGAGGAGGATGGCGAAATGGTGGTCCAAGTTGCCATGGAGATGACCCTGGACGAATGGAAGGCCATGCAGGAGACAAGTCGTCCCAAAGCAGAGTTTAATATCCGCAAAGCAGAGAACAAGATTCCCTCCAAAGCCAAGGTCATCCACCAGTCAAAGCACATTGAGGCGAGTATGTTAATGTGTCAGTGAAGAGCAACAACAGACTTGTGCCTGCTAGAGGGTCAGGAGTGCAAATAAATGCTGTTTCTCTATATCTGCAAATGTATAAATTTTCTGTTGCCCAAAGTAGTTTTAAAAATTAGTGAAATGTAATTGCAAAATGTCACAGTTGCCTGAACTTACAACTGCAACAACAGTGCGATCTAAGCTATTTTGTGCTGTTAGCAGTGAATAGTAAAGTTAAAGCAGCAGCAATGGGCACAGCACTAAAGTTAAAAGTAATAACTAGCTAGCTCTCTCTCTCTTTCCCTTTTTTAGCCCACAGTAGGCAATGGAGTTGAGTTTTGCAGTAGTGCCAGGTTCAACTGTGAGATTAAATTTAGCATTTTCTTCTAATCTTCAGAAAGTCAAGGAGACTCTAGAGGACATGGAAGATGAGGGCAACTTCCTCCGCCGGTCTGTGAATGACATCACCTCCCTCCTGGACATCAATTTTGGGAGTCTTGGGCGCCCTAGCCGAGGGGGTCGAGGCAGAGGAGCACGAGGTGGTGTGACTACTCGCCCAGAGAGACCTAAACCCATACTGGAGAGGGTATGTTCAACACTGAGATTAAAGCCAAATCTTTTGTGGACAAAAAATGCAAGCTGAGTTTTTAATTATGATTCATTCTCAGACTACCAGAAAATCATTAGTTTAACAATACAATCAACAAGAATATTAGAAAAAAAAAAAGTCCTCAGGATTTGTGAAACATTAGTAAATTAGATGCTAATGGCGTTGTTTTCCCTCCAGGGAGATGAACTAGCTCCTGACCCTGATGACCCAGAGGACTTCCCAGCACTATCAGCAGGAAGATAACTGAGTTCACTTGTTTCATTTAGCTCCTTGCAGGAAATGGGTTGCACTTAACACTTGCTAGAAATCACTGTTTTCATGTTTCTGCTGTTCTTAAGGTTTGGGGGTTTTATTGTACTTGATTTATTGTTCCATTGCACTGAAAGCACCATTCAGCATTTGACTTGTGGGGAATAAATGCTTTTGCAAGTTTATCATGGAGCGTGGTTTCTTGAATTCAAAACTCATCTCTACCAAAAGAAAACCAGGAATGTGATCAATTTAGGTTACTTTAGTGTTTTCTTTTGGAAGTGCACTCAGCCACGAAAGAGTGAATACTGTGACCAAGCACAAAAAAACTGACATTTCATTGATAAGCATTATCTGAAGGGGAAAAAAAAGGAACAGCATTTTTACAGCTGAAGCGTAAGTGTAAATATTGACAGGCAGAAACAAACTGAGTACATTTTATTTAAAAAGAATGATTATGTGCTAAAAGCTAGTAGTTAGTGGATTATGAACATGAGCAGAGACAAGGCCCCATCAGGACCGTTGACTTGTTTCGTAGCATGATTAAAACATAGTACAAAATATTTACAAAATACAAACTGAGTGTATAAATGTGGACATATTTACAGTCTTGAAATGCAGTAGCTTAAAAGCTCCACAAGTAAAATCAAAATGAAATAAAGACAAGCCAGAGAATGAAGTACATATGTGCACAGTACTGTACTTTTTAACTTGTGATGGATTCCTGCAATACATAATTTCATCTAGATCCTTCTGTTTTAACAAGAACTGTGAGCTATGAAGGACAAATAACATGATTTTATCTTCAGCTCATCACTAGGTGGTTTCCCACTCCTGGATTTATCAATCTACAAAAAGGTGAATCTCCCGCTGTACAAATCAGAATATCTGCTGCACAGTGTTCCATTTTCACACAATCACATGCCGGTCTGACAGTTGCGGTTCAATCTGATGTTTGCTACTGCATGCTTTGATACACAGGAACAATCAGGTAATGATTACAGACTTTTTGTTTTTTCATGATGCTGTGTTTTAAAATATAAAAGCCAAAGTGCCTTATGGATAAAATAACTCGTAATCAAAACAATCTATAAATGATTTACATATCACATTGGTTAAAATTAGCTCTAATCTCCAAAATAATCTATTGAAAGATATATAGAAGTTGTATTTAAGGTAAAATTCCTCAGGGTTTCCAGATCCACATGCTCACCGAAGTAGAGGAGCTCTAGCTTTGGGTATGGAGTGACTATAAAGAAGAAAATAAGAAAGAAAGTGTAAATGAAAAAAAGGCATAGACATCACAGAATTTCACTGCACTATCCACTATTCAATTCACATGTCAAGATAAGTCAATATTTATACACACAAACATGTTTTACAAATGGTTTATAAACAGAATTGGAAAGCCAAATATGTAAAATTTGAAGACAGGAAGTGAAAAGGAGATAAGATACCATAGCCTGGAAAATCTCATTGATTGCAAAGAGCTGCGAGCTTTACGTCCTCTGGAGACAGTGCATCTGTTGTGTGTAAGAAATATAAACAGAGGAGGAAGAAGAAACATTATAGATGAGCAGCAGTTAAAAAGGATGCAGATGTTGCTACAGAGTGGTGATCACAGGCCAGAGGCGAAAGACACGGTGAGAGGGCAGAGACCGGAGAAGCTATAGCCAGTCATACTCCCAAATACCCTGTTCTTAATAAAGATGCAAGGAAAGATTCTTAAAGTGCAGCGAGACCGAGGTAGATTGAGTTTCATTTGGATTTGCATAGTGGAGCAAAACAAAGAGTGTTTGACAAAGTCAGGCTAGATACAGTAAGGAGCAAAAGTACAGTAAAGAAGACACTTGGCTGGGTTGCACCATTGTGGTTTAAATACTGATTATTGATAATCAGTCTTGTGATACCAGACAATTTCCAAATGCATGGTAGCTCTTTGAAAAGATGGTGAGAACAGCTGCTAACAAACCCATGCCCCTCGCATCTTGTCAAGGACATGCCTTATCAGAAACGATACCATTTGCCCATTTTCCCTCCGTGCTAGACTGCATGAAACTGCACTATTACGAAGCACAACCCTTAAAGAGTTTGGGGTTGATTCTGCAGTGCATTTTTTGTTAAAAAAATCTAATTGTCTCCATCCAACTTTAACAATGAAACATGTAAAATTGTCCTCAGTTTCTATGAGTGAAGCATCTAGACACTGACCTGTAAGTTAAACAATCAGTTTAGTTAAAGGTAGCCTGTGGAGTGTTTTTGGAAGTTGGTCCTTGGTTTGTTGGTATCTTGTGCACACATGCAACATCATACACTTTTCTGTTGTCAACTTGATCGACTGATCTGTGGCAACATACCAACAAGGGGCGGGAATGATTAGGAATTTACTTATTGTGAAAAATGCTGAATATAAATTTGCTTATTTACTAGTAACTCCAACTGGACACTGTAGATCTATATTGACAAATATATTGAGCATTAAGCTTAACTAAACAAATGATTTATCTTGGTTATGTATACATTTAAACGCTGTTCTCATTTCAGTTTACCACTGTTATATTATCTTTCGAATCCATTAATCATTTCAATAAAGTCTGTCGGTCTTTCTTCAAGCAACCATTATTTAAAAGTGAGACTGAATCCTTCTTTTTCATAACTATGTAAAAACATCAATTTGAAAACTATTAGAATTTAATTTTTTTAAATCCTTTTTGATGCAGCCCAGCCGAAGTCTGTCAAGTGCTTATTTATGACCACTGTCATAAGCACAGAGGAAAAAGAGGGAGAGAGTAAGGACACTGCAATTTGGCTGGATTCACAGGCACTAACAACTTGATCTTCAAATTTGTTACATAGATCAAATCATCCCACTACTGCCAAAATTTAGACCATTTAAACCATTTCAAATATGACTTTCCCGTAACTGGAGGATACAGATGAGAAGTCTTCATAATAAGAAATATCAAGAGTTTGTGTGCAAAAGTATACCGAGCCTCTATTTGGCTCAAAGTGGGTCTCGGGGAGCTTGCCTGCAGATGGGCCTGTGCCATGTTTAAGTTGATGAGAGTGCATGTGTTGGCTGTGGCATTGGCTGTGTCTCTGTGGCTGCCACATGGCTCCCAACACATTGAGTCTCTGTCGCCAGTCACTACATGCAAGTTGCCTAGGGACCTGACCAGTCTGGTGTGGCACAGGGAGCTGCCAGAGAGAAGGGAAGCTGTTAATTGACTCCACAAGGATCTATGAGTGGCTATAGCCTCTTGGTTGCTTTTCAACTGTGTGTCAATGTCACATCATAATACAAAAAAACAAACAAAAATAAACACACACAATGTAGCATATAACTAACAACTAAGTTATAATGTGTCAAACAGAAAATGTATATATTTTTTTAAAAAGGTGAAATGCATGTCCAACACTGACGGTGGTGCTCATTGGCTTTTGTTTGATCTAACAAAATAATAAACTCAGGTCAGCTGTTTTTTTTTCTCCCAGAATTTTTAACCACACTTTTTGTCGTAGTTACTTTTAAGATCTCCCTCTCACTTTTTTTATCAGCTAAGTTTCATACAGTATCTCAGCTCCTTGACAACTGAGTTGTGTGATATAATCTTTATTGATGCAAGTGAAACAATTATTTAAAAATGTAAATGATAAAAATAGTTAATTACAGTGGTTATAAATCCTTACTTTTAAACAAAGCTGACACATTACTGAACTGAATTTCAATTTCAATTAGATTGAACAGAGAGAGTGTCAATGCAGTCACTGACCTGCCCGCTACTCCATTGGCTGGCAGTGAGGTTCTGGTCCTCTTCCTGCTGTCTGAGTGGTCAGACAAAGCCAAAGGGTTGACACCGGCCTTACAGCCCTGAACACTGGCCTGCAAGACAGCCCTGCTGCAGAGGACAGACATAGCATAATTAGACTTTAGCATGTCTTATATCAGTGCGTATGTGTTTGAAAGTTGTACGAAGTAAACCTTACTTCAGGGACTGTGATGATGACCTGGTGTGAATCTTATTCTCTTCTTGTCTGTGAAAACACAGGTAACATAACAGGAAAAATGTGCATAAGTTTTATTTATATATATATATATATATATATATTCACAGAGCTGAGTGAAAGATGGCAGATCAGAGTGGAGGTAGAGAGGAGGGCAAGGTTTTATGGAGATGGGCAAGAAGGTTTTACAACTGACAGTTTAAGAGTTTTGCTTAGATTGCAGTGTCAGCAGCCAAGTAAGATTAATAAAGCCAAGAAAGTACCAAAAACAGCCTGAGGGTGGTGCTAAAGAACTTAAGGAGAGCTAGATTTGCCTTTTCAGAAAGTTATTTTCAGCAACAAGACTTAACTCTGGACGTGTCATTTTGATAACTGGATCTTCAGTCGACACAATAACAAGCAAAGCATGATGTTTAGGGATGATGGAAGATGGGAACAGTGTGCTACTAAATCATTATGTGCTGAAAAACAGGCAAAAAAGGACAAGACAGGAACCTCTCGATTTTAGATTTTAAAAAGCTCCGCTTGTCAGCTCAAAGTTAACTGAGCTTGCTCAAAGAATAAAGTAATAAGGATGATTTTGAATAGATTTCTGATTTGGGTTGGGAATTATAAGAGACAGGGGGCTCACTTACAGCATTCTCAGTTAGAGCTCCAGAAGGGGGGCAGGACAGGTTTTTTGGGGGCTGACGGGCGGTAGAACTCATTGAAATCCTAACCCGTCTATACAGAAATGCAGGATGGAAGAAGGGAAGCCATACACAATCCACCACAGGGCAAGGCTACACAGGGAGGAGAGCAGCATGGCTACCAGCCATCTGAAAGGAGGACAAATCCAACAACAAGAGCAAACGAAAAAAAAAGGGGAGGAAAAAAAAGGAAGGAGAGACAAGAGACGTCCGGGCAGGACACAAAGCCTCTGATGTTCAGATTTTCCCACTGGGACTGGATTAGATTAAATGCCTTTCATTGAGCCTTGCATCTAACAGTTATGTCAGCATGTTTTTGATCTTCACTTGCTCTGATGTGTTAGCACGTACTTAAAACCTGACCGCTGTGAACATTTTAAACACA
Organism: Rastrelliger brachysoma; assembly: GCA_024605115.1. Lineage (NCBI taxonomy): Eukaryota > Metazoa > Chordata > Actinopteri > Scombriformes > Scombridae > Rastrelliger > Rastrelliger brachysoma. Next base: position 8,792 of record JANJYP010055681.1, read on the forward strand.
AATGTTTTAGAGTTATTTTGTAGTGGCTGATATTCCATTTATTTAAATTAATCAAACAAATTGATAATGAGTTGTGAGATGCACAGCATATTGGCCAAGAGACTATTTTACAGTTAAAAATATTTAGTAAGTAGAACAATACTTAAATGCTGTTAATCTCTATATACACATATGTCCTGATATATACGTTATAATTTAATAGCAGCTGATATCTGACTGCCAATACACATAATAATTAGTATATATAAATATGTTTGCTTAGAAATTGGACCACTTAAGAAAAGCTAGTTTACAAGGCTCAGGTCATACATATACACTGATCCAGTCACAAAAGCAATGGAAAAACAGGCAATTGACAGTGAACCTGGCCCAACATTTATTACATGTTAGACACAAACACAGATCGAACACAGACGCATGTCCATGCGTGCATGTCCAAGGGTGTCATGCCTGTTGCCATGCATGGAAAAGGCAGAAGAAATGAACACTTTTCATATACCTGTCGTTCTAATTGTCACTGAAAATTCAACGTGCACTTCAGTGTTACATAAGAGGACAAACAGAGGAGCCAGACAGCGAAGGTTCAGCTAGAAGTTAATGTTTATATAGTAACCAGTATCCAAAATTAACTTTGACTGACCTGCCATGGGAACTGGTAGATAAAAAAAATCCACAAGCCAAGCAGATTTTTTTTAACCAGCAAAAATTTATAAAATGCCTTTTTGTGTCACATATACATATTTCATTGTGCTTATGACTGTAACTAGAAGCAGACTGCTGGCAAGTGACAGTTTAGTGTAGAGCTGTAATGTTGAGTAGCTGATGTTTCATTAGAAACAGCGTTGCGAAAATAAGAGCAGCGCTTGAGATGGTCTGTAACTGGCACTCCTTTGCCTCAGACCGTCTCAAGAGCTCCTGCAGACACGCCTAAAACAAATACGGGTTTACACCGTTTAGGGACAAACATGAGTAATTCCCTACGAGCCATCGTGCCAGATATTTTATTACATAAATATTTTAGTACACACAGTGTGACAGATAGCTTTCTAATATTTACTTGCCATTTAAAGCTTGGTGAGTGTTAATTTCAGACCCTGGTAGCAACTTGTACACTGACAAGGCATATGGTCTAAAGTGCAAGAAAGTCTCCCTCCTAAGAATAGATAAGAACCTACATTCATCCCACATATAATGTCTTTCATCTCACATATAATGTTCCCTAATACAATATATCAGAACCAGGATCCAGGGGGATTTACCATCTGAACAGTGCCATTCAAGTTTTTAAAGGAACTCACAAAACACCTTAGTATAATAAAATGATGCTAACGTCCAAGTCCTACCTACAATTTCCAAACACACTTAGAGCTTAAATAGCTGAACAGGCAAATTAGCTGCTTAAATAAACAATAACTACTGCAGCTCAGAACGTAGACCACGAGTCAATACTTAAACATGTTTTTTCTTGAGTGGTGCCAAGTCAGTAGTGCAAGCCAAGCACTAAAACATTTAATTCAACTAATCCAGATCGTAAGCAAAACTGTGATTAGTTGAATAACTGGTGCTGCTGTTAGCAAGTACAGCAGGCTCAATATGAGAGCTTTACTGTAACTTAAGAGGATATCTTAGATAAGCCTCGATATCAAAGCAGAACAACTCTGTGTGTCCATGAGAGGGAGACAATGAAGGGCTTAAATGTAATGCATCCACAAATTGCATATCCACTTCACACCAGTCATCCAAAGAAAGTAAGAGGAAAAAAAAAAAAAAAAAAAAGGACAACTTAAATCAGCCATACCATTCACTGGCATAGCAACCGTTTCTACAGGAAGAGGATATCAGCTAGAAAGGAAGTGGCGTGCACTTACCTCCATCATACAAAACCTCACATCCTCTCTTATTCTTTTTCCTCTCCCCCACTCTCTGCCTCTCTCTGCTATCTTTTCAACGGCAGGCAACACATCGGCCACGCCGTACCCATGAGGCTGCAGCAGAACACTACCACCTGCCTGACATGGGACAACAAAAGCCAAAGCCATATGGGTACATTGGCAGTGGCTGGTCAACCATTCTTAGCCACACTGACACCAAACCTTCACATGGCCAGATTTACACGGACAAAAATCATCTGGACCGTCACTAATTATGGCACGTGGATGATCTGCTGGTAAAAAAATAACAGGAATCATATACACTTTAAAATCAAGGTTCTTCCTGCTCAGATAAGAGTGGGGTTAGCACCGGTGGTCTAGTACCTTCTTTTGGAACACAATGATAAAGCTGGCTAGTCACATGTTACACCTGGCCAACTCTTCTGCTTCTTCAACGCTAATATAAACTAGAAACAATCAAAATGAGTTTGAATGTGTCCGCTGTAGAATAGTAACTGGTTTGCTATCATAACAACATGCCATATTGACTTTAACAGTTACATCAGCTGTTTGTGGTCTTCCATTTAACATCATGCTTGTTTCTCTTTTCTTTGCCGTCAAAGTTTATCCGTTTCAGATTTTGCAACTGCCAAGCCGTGAAGAGTGTACTTCTATCACTGCAGAGCAAAGACTAATGAGGCAGGGAGCCATCCTCTATTTTATGTTCATCTCTTGCAGTTTTGTTCAATCATCAGACTACAGGTATTCGCTGACAGCCACATGGCCCAACATCAGTTTGTGCTTTCTCAAGGTCAAGTCCGTTTCTCACGTCTTTTTACTCATTGTGCAGTGCTGATTTTACACTGTAGCTACACAATGTTTTGCTATTTTGTAACATTAAATTATAGGAAGCTGTAGTATAACGCACTGACACTGAAGTTCTCTATAATTCTAATATACACACAAACTTGTAATAGAAAAGAACCAACACATTAAAGCCCTTGGAAAATAAGTGACTAGCAAGCTGTATATGGTACATCAAGGACTCCCTTGATGTACTGTCTATCCTGTCAACTGAGATTATAAAAACGTGAAAATGAAATTAATTATATTACTCTTGACCTGCAAATGGTGCCGTTTAATCCTAAAAACAGACAAAAAACAATAACTGTAGTATTACAGAGATAGTGCCTGGGTCCTTGACTCATCAGTAAGTGATGGTATTAGGATGAAATTGCCATGGTATGGATAAGGAAGAGCAGCCATGCCTAAACCCTTACAAACAGAACATATGACTACCCCAAATATACGCTTATAAGGAAATAAGGAAAGAAGAAGGCTCATTGAATGAAATGAAAATTATTCATATATCATGATCTGATGGACTGACAAGAGGCATCACTGATTTTACAGTACTACAACACATCGGCGTGATGCATGATGAGGCTTGCGAGGCTGCCTGGGTACTTACGATAGCGACCCTGATGATGATCTGGCCTGTCGCTTGCTCTTCAGGGCTCGCAGTTTATCACCCTGTGTGAGGCCATTTCTCTCCTCTTCATCATCATACTGTTGATTAAAAAAAATTTAAAAACCCAAGTGTCATATAGAAATCACACGGTAAACTCTGGACCTACAAACATATCAGGAGTGTCGTACTGAAACTCACCATTTCCATTTCTTCTTTCTTGGATGCTCTATTCTTGTTGCTCCCATTAATGGTTATGTCATCAACTCCAGACAGGATTCTGGTTACAGCCATCTTACCATTCTCTCGCTCATTAAGCATCTTCTCCCGGAAAACATCTCCCTCTGCCCACAGGCTGTTCTGCTTTCTACGGTACAAAATTAAACAAAGTATGAGTATACAAACCCTGAATAAAGCCCTAAAATAAGGTCATATGAGACAATAACAATATAATCATCTTTGTAAGCAAGCTTAAATAGTGACTTAAATGTTATACACCTACTCTTCAACAAAGTTCTGCTGAGGCCCAATGATGGATCCTGGCCGACAGATTCGTATCCAGGCAATCACCTCTGCAGCAGTCAAGTGGTAATGCTTCATCATGTAACAGCCAATCAGAGTGCCAGTTCGCCCCAAACCGGCTAAGAGAGACAGAAAAAAAAAGAGGTATAGTGTGAAATTGTGCAATAAACAGGATACAGTCCACTACTAAAAAGTAGCTTCAGGCTCCTGCACTAACTGTAATTAGCCAGTATAGGAGGACACATCAACAGCATGATCGTGGGTCATCATTTCTTCTTTTGTCTCACCTTTGCAGTGGACAGCAATGGCTCCTTCTGCGTTCTCACAGATATTGAGGAACTTTCTGACGATAGTGTCATTCGGTGTACTCCCGTCCACAAAAAATAGGTCGTGATGTTCAAAGCCCGACTCTGTGAAACGTCTGGCGTCATACATCTTTTTATTGAGTCGGATGATACTAGTAATGTTGTGTTTCCTGAAGTAAGGGATGTAGGCCTCAGGAGCATGTAGAGGATAGCCTGATACAAGAAAAAAATATATTATGAGTTTAGGATTTGTTGATACAATGTAAAGACAGTTCAATCACCTCGTGTGCATATAACTTACCATTCTCTATTTTGCTTTTTGGGTGAGGGCCACTGAATGCGAGGAACTTTCCTGGAATGATCCAGTTCAAATCTCCGTTCTCTGCTCTCTCATAGTGCTCATATTCTTCCACATCAAAGTTGGAGAAGTCGAGCCAGTTGTACTGCAGAGCCTAGTATATAGTTGAGAGGAAGTTCATTTCATTAAGAGCATGACATAGCAAACAGACAAAAACAGATAAATCTTGCAATCACGTACCTTGTGAACAGCATGGAGGCAATCCAGGAT
>JANJYP010055693.1:0-11394 GCA_024605115.1 Rastrelliger brachysoma
AGAAACTGTTGTAATGTTGGAAGTTTCTACCTGGCGTTGGTTCCGGCGGGGAACAGGTTGACCGCTTTGATGAGCAGCTGGAGGTCTTCCTCGTTCCAGCCTTTCCCCGTGCCTCCTCCTCCTCCGCTGGCCTGCTCGGCGCTGCGGGCCGCCTGCCGGGCCTGGACCTCGGCGTCCCGCTCCCTCTGCAGCTGGGCGTTCACCTCCTGAACCTAAAAATGGGGACAGATGTTCATACAAGTGTGAGGACTTACAGTAAAAAAAAAAAAAAAAAAAAAAGAAATGAAGAAAAAAGGGGAAGTGTTAGGTTATTTTACCTGTTTCTCCACTGCTACCTTGCTGTCCTCTTTTGAGCCTGAGGCCAGGATTTCGTTCAGTGACTGCAGGCTGGAAACAAACATCAAATGCTGCTCAACATCTGGCCTCCGACTAAAATGTGTACGGTAATCTTGAAAGCATTCAAATTCAGATGCGCAACCGCCTCCTTAATTTACCTCGTCAGCTCCAGTCTATCGCAGAGCTTCTCCACCTCCTCCATCATTTTCACGCTGTCTGCTTCGTTGTCAGCAAAGTAATTCCAGTTCTGTGAAAGCGAGGAAAGACGACGTTAAGTAAAGCGGGCGCGGTTCGTGTAGATGGAAGATGTTTGTACAGATGTGAGACTGACCTTGCAGGTAGTCCTGAGTTTCTGCCTCTCCTTCTTGATGGCCTTCTTCTGGATCTCCTTCTCCTTCTTGGCCTGCTGGGCCGCCTGCTTGGCCTCCTCTTCCTCTTTCTCCTTCAGCAGACGGGCCGCCTCCAGCTCTGCCTGACGGGCCTGGGACACGCGCAAATATGAGCGACCCATCGACATTTGACAACAAGAGTCTTTCTACGCGTTTCTGGACATGTGGTATATCTGGTGTTCAGACATCGAGAGAGTGTGTGAATGACTTACTCTCTCCTTCTCCTCCTGCTCTCTCTTCTTAGCTTCAGCTTTCGCCTTCTTCTCAGACTCCTTCCTGGCTTTCTCCTCATCTTTGAACTTCTTTATCCTTGGGTCGCAACTGTAGGCCGTATCTGTGCAAAAAAAAAAAAAAAAAAAAAAAACACAACATGACCTATCATTTGCACAAAGATTTCATCGCGACTTTCCTGACCCGTCTGCCATATATCGTTTTGTTTTTTTTTTTTTAATATTTTAAGAAGTATCGTATGGCTTCTGTACCAACTAGTGTTCGTATTCTGTTCATCTCCTCCTTCTTCCTCTGAGCTCGGGAGGCTCGGTTCTGCTTTTCGATCCATCTCCTCTCGTCTCGACTGCGGTGGGGGAAAAAAGTTACGAGAATCAGTCACAAACGGGAAACACAAGACGCCTAAAACTGTGTGTATGAGAAGCTCACCATTCAGCTTTTTCCTTTTCCTCTTCGTCCAAGTATGAGAATTCCCTCCATGAATCAAAGTTGTACCTTTAACAGCAGAGACAAAGGCCTTTGATAAAGGCATTTTGTTGGTATATGCTTGACTCTTAACAGTTAACTCAGCGCTGTATTGAAAGAACCAATATGTTGCTTGCCAATGTTGCTTTGGTGCTTACATTAGCAATTCTTTCCTCCAGCCTTTCCCAGCTGCCTATTAAATTACTGTTACCATTACCCCACATTATAATATGACAGAATAAGTGGCATTATGAGATGATTACTATTACGCCTTGGCATTGAGACTTATTTTAGGTTACTAATGTCGCCGCAAAAAGGACGAGAACAATCAGTTTTATGGACGTTGCGTGGCCGATATATGAACAATCATCTTCATCACCCCATCCGTGTCTTACTTTCCTCAATACACCCGGGGCACTGGGTTCATAGATTTTGGAAACAGGGGCTTTGATTATAACACCCGAGTATTTAATCCCATTAGGTTTCCACATGAATGGTGCATTACCAAAGTCAGTAGAAAAAAAGTGTTACGTGGAACAGCTACTGCCTCACATTTAGTACCGTTAGTACAGTCCTGGATGCATCGATACGCTTTAGAACTGATTGAACAGGCTGTATGGGTTTACGTAATAAAAGCATTATGTCGTCTGCATATAGTTTGGTTGTGACATATCGTTCATGACAGATGTTCTGAAGTTAAAACTAAAGAGTATCACTGAGACAGGGCAACAGTGTACTATTACCACCAAACTACCAAGACACTTTTATATGTAATGATTTGACCCATTTTAAAACATTTGGATCAAAGCCTAATTTAGACAGTGCAGAGAATAGATACAGCTGTTCTCTTCCATCTAAGACTATCATCCAGTGATAAAGCTACAGCTGGCTCACACAGAGACAGAGAGAGAAAGAGAGAGAGANAGAGAGAGAGAGAGAGCTTGCTTTGTAGAGAATGTGGTACAGTTTCATGTTACTGGATGATAAGTCTGATTTGGATGGATTAAAGAAGGAACAACCTTAGATAACCTTGCAGACAACATTTTTGTAGTAATCTTATGATCGGTTGCCAGATTGTGGCTACAGTGAAATATTAGCACGCTACATGAACAGAAGCATAGATCCCAGGTGATCTCTCAAATGTTTTTCTCACCTCAGTGGTGGAACATGATTGTCTAATGGCCATTAGATGTGTTAGTAGGGTTGCTAGGGTCGAAGTAAAATAGAAGGGGCATAAAGATCCAGAGTGTTTATCCTTCTCCCAAGACCGCTTACCAAAAAGAGTAAAAATTATCCACGTCTTCAAAAGAAGAATCCATAGTTCCCAGTTTGGGCACGTGCTTTTTGGAAGACCATCTGGCATTCCTGTCGAAAACGGGAGAGAACGCCTCGAAAAAGTTTTCTTTGCCTTCGCCCTTAGAAGGTACGTAGTTGTCGAAGGTGGGATCCACACTGTCGAACGCTCTCCTCTTCACGGGATCTGACAGCATTTCTATAGCTGCGGTTCAGAAGATGACAGGCAGAGAAATGTTTAAGACCTCCGCAAACAGCGTCGTGTTGATAACAACCAGCAGAAGTACACGATACCTTTAGTTATACAGGTGAAGTAGTCGTTGTCTCCTTCTACAATCTGTTCTCCAGCAGCTTTCCTCTTGTCAGGATGGTGCTTCAACACAATGGCTTTGTCTGTTTGAGAGACAGCAGATGAATGTGAGTGAGGCGATTGACTGTAAGAAACTGAGCCATGATGGAAGGAAGAGGAAACATACTCACGGGCAGCTTTGATTTGTTTCTGAGTGGCTTTGTACCTCAAGTGGGGGAGACCGAGGACAGAGTAATGATCTTGATTCTGACCAATACGGAGAGGTGAAATAATGACAATGCATTAATGTCCAGCTCAGATATTGACATACTTACAATACAAATAATTTAACAGAATTTAAAAGCATTCATTTACATATACGGATACAACTTTTTTCCAACTCCGCAAAAACATAGCTTTATTCCAAAATGAACAGTAAGAATCTTTCTACAATATTGAACCTGATACCTTCCAGTCTTTTGGGTCCAGCGTCCGGAGCATGGCGTATTCTTCCACCTGGAACTCCTCATCCTCAGACTCTTCGGAAGACACCTGCTCCTCCTCCAGCTCCTGGAAAGAGGCTGACACATTCCTGTTCCTTCTCCTCACAAAGGCTTCAAACCAGCGGCCCACCGGCTCCACCTGAACCTGCACAGAGACTGAGGAGACGAAACAGACAAAACTGATAAGCATATATACCAACCGATATACTGTATATACTTATTTTTTTGCTTTATGCACAAAAATAGGAAATTAAATGGAAAGGTTGACCCAAATTACATGAGATTTATACCTTCCTGTATGATTTGTACAATGGCCTGGCCTCTTTATTAGATACACCTGTGCAATCTAATACAATAGCTCTGCTTTATAATTCTACAGTTATGACTTTATACAGTTTCAGTGTCAAAAGTGATCATTCAACTTAATGTTTATCACTGAGGTCATGGTGGGTGATGGTGACAAACAGTATTAGGTACATCATGAATGGGCAAGTGACTGTGTGTATATACTAGTGTGGTTATCTGCTTTATATAGCACCAAATTGCACTTAGATTCAATTAAGAGTAAGTGTGTTCTTGTCATAGCATGATGTGAACTTTCACTTTAAAAGAATAAAAGGATTACAACTGTGTTTTAGCGTCCAGTGAGAGCGGTGACAGGCCTGACTGATTAGCAGGTACAACAGGTGTTTGTTACATTATATAACAGCTAGGTAATGAGTATCTGACATGTCACATAAGTTAAAGTGTTAACTACCATCTATCTATCAACAAGCCGGTAATGAGCTAATAAATCAGTGCAGCAAGTGTAGCCATGAGTGGGCAGCAACTCTTAACACATTATGCAACACGTTCAAATAAAGAAAAAAGAAACCGTAGCATAGCAACAACATAGCACATAAATAATGGAGAATTAAGAGAGTCTACTAGCGTTTAAATAAGCTGCTAATATTAGGTCAGTCCTTGCTGTGTGCTTTGGAGGCAGAGAGCTAGTCTGAACATGAAACCCTGGTGGTTGTAGCTGAGTTAGCTGCTTCCCTCCGGCCTCCTCCACCTCTTACCGGCAGCGGCTTTAAACACCTCGGTCTCCTCTCCTTCCCTCGCTTCCAGCAGCATCTTGTAAAAACGGACTACGCGAACATCCAGGTGCCAAAACGACAATGTGAAAAGCTTTATATAAAAGTGTTTAAGTAAGTATCCCGCACATTCATACACCACATGGGCCTCCTGTGCTCTCCCTCTCTCTCTCTTTACAAGTGCCAGTCCGCGAATTTCTTTCCCTAGGATGGCGAAGTGACGACCATCTCTCCTCTGCTTCTGATTGGTGAAGTACTCGCCGGTCGGTTGATTGAATTGGTTAGAATTTGTTTCAGAATAACGAGATAAGCCAATCAAAAGCAGAGTAGGGCGGGTCGTGCCTTAACCGTCCTAGGAAATGAAATATCGCGATGGGGAACCCCAAGCAGAGTCCGTGTTGCTACTTCTCAAACCTTAGTTCCGTCCTATACATATATTTTAATTTGTGCCTCTTAATGGAAAATACACCAATAGTATTTTTAAAAATACAACATTAAACTTGTATTTAATTCTAGTGAATTATAGTAAATGTTTTGTGAATATGAAAAGAAATATTTTTAATAGTGGTACAACCTGAATTAAACTCCGACCGTTATTTCCAGTACGCGGCGGAAGGCAGCGGAAACGTAAAGCTGCTGTGTAATTGTGCTGTTTAGGTGTAGTGAGGAGCAGTTAAAACATCTTAAATATGCCGGATTATTTAGGAGAAGACCAAAGGAAAACAAAGGAGGAGGAAAAAGATGACTCACCTATCAGAGGTATGTCAAAAAATTTAAACCATTCCTTTAAAAAACATGATAAATAACAATTGCTGAACGGGAGAGTCATTATTAGCAACCGGGCTAGCGTTAGCTCCTCTCGGTAAAACTGTCCGCTGTGATTTTCTATCAGGAAAAAAAACGTTAATACAAATAAAAGTAAAATGTCGAGTAGGTGTTAATGATTTAAACCCTGCATTAAAGCAGAAAGCATGTATTAAAATATTGTGTATGAATTAGTAACTATGTTAGCGGCCTGCTGAAAGACTGCAAACTCATTGACGTGTTTTCATGTTTAATACAGCTCTTGATGAAGGAGACATCGCATTGCTGAAAACTTATGTAAGTATGATGTTAGAAAAGCTATACTTTTAATGATATACGTGTGATATTGAATGAGTATAATCATTATTAATTTCACCCTTCATTAATGTGTGTAATCAGGGTCAGAGCACCTACTCCAGACAGATCAAACAAGTCGAAGATGACATCCAACAGTTGCTGAAGAAGATCAATGAGCTGACAGGTGAGTGATTTACACATAAATATAGAACGTTACTTTTGTTATTACTCACATTTCCTAAGTTACACGACTTATCTGCAGATGTTACAACTGAGTTCTGGTTGTGTTGTGTTATGTGGCTCTTGATAGGCATTAAGGAGTCAGATACTGGTCTGGCTCCACCGGCTCTGTGGGATCTGGCTGCTGACAAACAGACTCTGCAGAGTGAACAACCACTACAGGTGGCAAGGTAACACAAACACTAATAATTTGACAATATTTTAGCCATCAATCTGGACTTTCATAAACATGTGCATTACCAGTATTTCAGGTATACTACTACTTTCATTTCAACTGTGCATTATAATTTTTCACTTTAAATATGTGTAATAACAATTTTTTATTACTAATGGTGCTTTTTAAACAACATTCAAAGTGGCAGACCCCCTGAGAAAAAGCAAGTCATATTTAATGTGGATATGAAAGCTATGGAGATTAGTCGTTTTGTCTCTAAAATGTCCAAAAATCGCAGAAATATGTCAATCATTGTTCCGCACTAATTCAACATCAACCGTATAGTAATTCAGTAATTCTCAACAGATGCACAAAGATCATCAACGCAGACTCCGAGGACCCCAAATACATCATCAATGTCAAACAGTTCGCCAAGTTCGTGGTGGACCTTAGCGACCAGGTGGCTCCCACTGACATTGAGGAGGGCATGAGAGTCGGGTGAGCTACAATTATGATTTTAAACTTATTGAAGAGTGATGGTCTGATTAATATCGGCTTTAAATAACTACGTATGTCTCTTCTGTTTATCCCAGTGTGGACAGAAACAAGTACCAGATCCACATTCCCCTGCCTCCCAAAATTGACCCAACTGTCACCATGATGCAGGTACGAACACACCAGGACACTCTTTCAATTACTGAACCAATCATACATTTGTAATAATAATAATATGACTGTTCTTGTGTGGTAGGTGGAGGAGAAGCCTGATGTGACCTACAGCGATGTCGGTGGATGTAAAGAGCAGATTGAGAAGCTGAGAGAAGTGGTGGAGACGCCTCTGCTCCACGTGAGTCCTCGTCACTTTCCTAGTCCGCAGCAGCTCCTCGCGCTCTCGTTCTTTAGCGTTAAGTAGCGCTCTTACGTGATCTCTCTCACCAGCCCGAGAGGTTCGTCAACCTGGGTATCGAGCCTCCCAAAGGTGTGCTGCTGTTCGGACCACCCGGTACCGGGAAGACCCTCTGCGCCCGAGCCGTAGCCAACCGCACGGATGCCTGCTTCATCAGAGTCATCGGGTCTGAGCTGGTGCAGAAGTACGTGGGAGAGGTGAGTGTCCAGAAGAGAGAGAGAGATCGCTTTGAACTTGAGTGCTATGACAACGCTGACTTTCCTCTACTGTTTTGGTCTCTAGGGAGCCAGGATGGTGCGTGAGCTGTTTGAGATGGCCCGGACCAAGAAGGCCTGCCTCATCTTCTTTGATGAAATCGACGCCATCGGAGGTAAGAACTCACCTCACGGTCCCAGACAGACATTCACACATCAAACGGCTTCTAATTCCAATATAATTCCTAATCTTAATCTCACATACTGGCACCAGATTGATCATTTAACATACAATGCTTTTTTCTATTACCTACAACAACCAGAGTTATCGTTTATCATTTCAACCAGTTTTTGATGCACCATTTCTTCTCTTTGTGCTTTTGCTCAAATGCTGAACATTATTTCTAAAATGCTGAGTCATGACACTAAAACGCATGATGAGAAATCATCATATAACACATCTTATCAGACTAGATTTTTAGACAACAGGATCAGTTTTGAACAGTCGCTTGTTCTCAACTCGTCTTGTTTTGGTTTTGAACCTACCAGGCGCTCGTTTCGATGACGGCGCCGGCGGAGACAACGAGGTCCAGAGGACCATGCTGGAGCTCATCAACCAGCTGGACGGCTTCGACCCCCGAGGCAACATCAAAGTCCTGATGGCCACCAACAGACCGGACACACTGGACCCGGCCCTGATGAGACCTGGACGTCTGGACAGGAAGATCGAGTTTAGCCTTCCCGACCTGGAGGTGAGCGCCTCGTGTCATGGTTTGAGTTAAAGTCCGCTTGTAGTTAGGTCTTCTTTTCTCACATGCTTTGTTAATGCGTTTCAGGGCCGTACACACATCTTCAAGATCCACGCCCGCTCCATGAGTGTGGAGAGAGACATTCGTTTTGAGCTGCTGGCTCGTCTCTGTCCCAACAGTACCGGTAAGACTCACAGCAGCATTCATGTCACCTGTCCTCTAAAGACACATTGTCTCTTTGTGTTTGACCACGCCTCTTTATCTCTACAACTCTGGTGTACATGAGTTTATCTTCCTTCTTCCTTTTAGTTGCTCCTAGTTTGGTAAACTGTACCCTCAGTGTTTTGTTCACTGCTGTAATATCAACATTTGGCCACATGGGGGCAGTGTAACATTCTCAGTAACATTGGACATTGGAAAAACATGCGTCTCCAAATTTGAGGATTTTGCCCATTTACCCTTATTACAGAAATTTTAAGTGTTTTATTGGTTGAAAAAGTTACCATACTTCCTAAATTAAACAATGTCTGTAAAGTCTTGGAAACACAATGCAGTAGAACTTGTTTGGTTGTAATTTAAGTGGGTGAGAATGTCTTTTTTTTGGAGCACAATCTGATGTCACGTGTCCCCTCCCTTCCCCCCCATCAGGTGCCGAGATCCGCAGCGTGTGCACAGAAGCGGGCATGTTCGCCATCAGAGCCCGCAGGAAGATCGCCACAGAGAAAGACTTCCTGGAGGCCGTCAACAAGGTCATCAAATCCTACGCCAAGTTCAGCGCCACCCCAAGATACATGACCTACAACTAAAGAGCGTGCCTGTGTGTGTGAGAGAGTGTGTGTGTCTCCTTCTTCGGCTTTTATTTTATCAAGAAGCTGAGCCTAAAAAAAACATTGTTCTTTTTCTGTTGTCATCTGCTCACATAAAAATAAAGTTTATTCCAGATTGGAGGTATGAGTCCATGTTTGAATATGTTTTTTTTTTTTTCTTTTAAAGGCATCCTGTGTTACTCCATAACAGCACAACCTACAGCTTTTCAATAACATAAGAAAACACCCAGCACACTAAAAATGGCTTTTGACAGATTGTACAATAATACATTAGTGATGCACTTAGACAGCAGTGCAAATGTAGTCACTATGGTAACAAAGCACACAACACTGCAGCTTAACCAGTGATTGTGATTTTTTTTTTTTTTAGGTTTAAATAAATCTAAAAATGTGACATCACCCATCAGAACATCTCAGTACCCATAAACGACAAAGAACAAAATCTCAGTATCTAATAAAAGGACAACATCTGTAACCGTAATAATCTCAGTAACCAGTATGATTACGTGGAGGCAGTTTCAAATAAGTCTCTACCACACGCTGAACTCTTCCAGAAAACATTGTAACGTGATTGTTTGGAGAAGAGCGGCAACGGTGGTTTTCACTTTAAAAACAGTCGTCTCCTGACAGTACAGTGGAAACACTTAAAACAACTACAAAAATACATTACAAGTGCAACTCTTAACACGATCCCTCTGCACGCACACAGTAAGGCTGTAGGAATGTCGGCTGGAAACTCAATCCTGAATTTCTGATAGGGTTAAAAAAAAAAAAAAACAGTCTCATTTGTCTCTACTTTGGGCACTTAACATTTTTAGCAAACATAGCTTATGGAGTGTTTTATGAGAGGGTAAAAATGACAAAACATCCAGCGCAGCTATAAAACACTCCTCTATTCAATATGAATGACTGTTCGGCTCATCTCCGCTGTGCTGGGAGACGGGATCGCTGCTCCTTCGGTTTCCCCCCAGAAAGACCTGCTGTGTAGTTCGGGACGTGCTTAGCCGTCCTTTTGCCGCCATCAGCCGGGTTTTCACTGGTTGTGGCATTTAGTGGGCGGGAAGTGTTGGCAGTACAGCACAGCGTCGTGGACGGTAGGGAACATCATCTCTGGGTTCATGATCCCCGTGAAGAACTGTAAGTTGTCCAGTTCAGACATGAGGGTTCCTGGTGGGTCACAAAGCGAAGATGCAAAATTAGTCGGAGCAGAAACAAACTGCAAAATTGTGTCCATATATTTTCATTTAGAAATCACATAAAAAGACCTGCTATAAATCCCTTCAAGCTTATAAATGTTAAATATACTGTTATTACTGTTAGCTGCTATGTCTACATGAGCACCACACTGATAGAAATGGAATGGACATTCTTTTGTTTTTGTTTTGTTTGTTAAAAATGCTTCTCTTCAGGGTGTCTGCAGGCTGGAACAAGCTAAATTTATTGAGTCACGTTTATGACATACATGAAGTAAGGAAAAGTAGGAAAATCACAAAATTCCTGAATTACTTTCAAAACCTTATCACGCCTTATTTAATGGTCTTCATGCAGGTAATGCACTGATGCTATTGACTGTTTTATTGACTACAACACACAACTAACTGTGAATCCATAGTAACCGGTTTTATCAATCCATGCAAGAAGGGTAAACCTGCTTCTATTGACCACAAACACAGTTCTGAGGAAATACCACATATACTACAGCAAGATAGAAAAATGTCATAGGAAATATTTGTGACCGGTTTTCTACATTTTTATCTTCTGCTGGAACAGGAAGTTTAGACATGAGTCTGCAGACAATACATGGAAGTTGGGAGTAACGTGCATCTCTTTTCATGTGATTTTCATGTGACTCATCTTTTGACAAGGCGTCCGTTAATCATACAAGAACTGTCTGCTAATAAAGATATACATAACAAATACAGCCTGCAGATGTTATTATTTGTTTTATTTGTTTTGTCTTTAAGCACAGACGGAGTGCTCCTGTAATCTCATCACATGTTAAATGCAATGACAATAAAGCTTTCTGATCTAATCTAATGTAATCTAATTACACTTTGAACGAATACGGCGACAAATCTTCATGACTACTTACTGCTGCATCCGGCTATTACCACTCGGACATCCACAGCTGCGTACTCCTTGATGACCTGCGGAGACAAAAAAAAATCACATCAAGTCCTACCATGTATATTTTCGTGAACATGTATAAGTCATTCTAATTTGCGGATTTGTGAATTTCCCCCATCGTGAGACAAATAACGGAATATGTGAAGCACCTGTTTGATGGCTTTGGCTCCGACAGAGTCGATGAAGGAGGCAGATGTCCAGTCCAGGATGATGGAGTGAACGGAGCCCAGGGGTTCGAAGAAGACCACTTCCTCCGAGTCGGACTCGTTATGTCCTTCTACCAGCTGGCCGTTCCTCTGCTCCTCTTCCGTTGCGTTGTCATAGGACAGAACCTCATGAGTCACTTCCTCCTTCATGCCCTGAAACCAATCAAATGTGGGGAATTTATTGAAAAGCACATTACTTAAGGTTAAGGTTAGAAAACATGTGGTAGCTATTGCTGTATATTACTTTACTTTACCATTGGGGGGTGCTATAATCAGAACAAATTCAACACATATGGGCTTTAAATATATG
>JANJYP010055727.1:0-12479 GCA_024605115.1 Rastrelliger brachysoma
TTTTAGAATTTATATGTAATGAAACTAGTGTACAGAAACTGATAATGACCTTGGTTGCAATGACTGAAGTTGACCACATAAAAACAAAAAAAAATTGTTTTGTTTTTGTTTTCTTTACATTATCCTATTAAGAAAACATGTACCCAAAAATAAACAGCAGTTACAATAAAATGTCTGCTGCCTGGGCCATTCTCAGCTCTTCAAAGCCGTTAAAATATCAATTTTACTAAACAGGACGGACTGCAGGTGCGGGCGATTCATCAGGTGCAGGTGCATTTGAGATGCTGTATATTGATTCTGCTAAATTAATTTATGGCTGCAAACAACAGTTATAGCAGTATTAATATCTGACAGCCTTCAATCAAGTGATGTAATGACATCTTAGCAGGGTGCATTTGCCAACAAAAGCTTTAGGAGACAGTTGAACGCTCTGAAGTGCTAGTTCCTGGATCTTGAGTTCAGAATATTTGATCACAGATAGCTTCCAAAGGTCAAAAATGATGTGTGATGCTGATTGAAATTTGCCTTTTATGCAGTATTTTACTTGGTTTACTCATAAATGAATGCTGTTGACTAAGAATATAAGCTGCTAGTGCACCATTGAGGAGGCTGCCCTTTTAGCTCAGTCTGTATTAAGAACTCCTCTTGAGTAGATTAACCATTGTAATGCAAAAGATTTACTGCAAGGTTAGAGACTTTTTCTAGTTGGTGTTGTTGATACAGCAGGTTTTTTTTGCATTGCCTAGATTTGCAGCAATGTGAAGTAATCTTCCTTTTGTGATCTCTGCTGTGGCTGAGCATGCACCTACCATGGGGATCATGCGAGAAGATCTGATGCAGTCGCTCATGCTCATTCCCATCAGGCGCTGGTTGTCGGGATACTCGCCCCTCCTGACCAGCATCTGGTGACCCATGAAGTTTGGCTTCTCATAGACCATGAAGAGGCCGCTCTCCACCCTGCAGGAGTTGCACCTGCTCAGGTAGGAAGTCAGCTCAGGGCAGTCATTGCTGGTCTCATAGGAACGACCCTGGAAGTTCCTGTCCTCGTAGAAGATGATCTGCAAAGAACAATAAGAAATATTTTAAGAAAACCTAAGACTCCTGTTAGATGCATGTCTGTATGCAATGAATTATCCCTTTAGAATGTTTATTGTTCTCAGATTTAGAAAGCTTCACTTACTCTACCCATGGTCATGATATTAGTGAGCAAATCTCAGATGTAGTTTCAACGTTGGCCCTATTCCCTTTTTATACATTGCACAGCCGCAGTGTTTCCACGTGGCTTGTGCTGAAACCTTTGACTCATCACTCTATATTGTGGCACAGCGCAGCACTATACTGTGGCAGACTTTACCATATGTCAGAATCTGCAATAGTTATTGTGTTTTATGCAATCTTCCAGCAAATTCAACTTTTTACTTCATATCTCTTCTGTAAAAATCTATGTGGTGTGAATGTCAGATCAAGGGATGAGACTGGACTTTGTGGTTATACTAAAGGTATTCAGCAGATTGCAAGATGCACAATGAATGCCACACAACAACAACAAAGCAGTGGCCATGTATCATTTGAAAAGTAAAAAAAAATCAATTATTGAGTAATTTGAGTGGTGTTTTCCTTCTGGCATGACCTGAAATGCCCCCTACTATCCTACAGTTAACATACAATAATAACTATTCTGGTCTGTTGTAAAACTGAAAGCTGGTTCACGTGAACCTCATGATGAGTCATGATGTTTCACACAAAAGTGTACAAGGTATCCTGTGCCCGATGGTCAATATAAAAGTGGCATCAGGTTGGCACCAAGGACAAAAACAACAATCGTCATCATGGCCAGGGTAACAATCATCATATGTTTTTTTTTTTTTTAAATTGTAAAATTTGTCTGCTCTTGTATTTTCTGTGTTCTAAGTGTTATTATTGTGCTGTTGCCTTGTCTTGACCTGGACACACTTACAAAAGACATTCTTAATCTCAGTGGGACTCTTCTGGTTAAATAAAGGTTAAAATACAAAAATAAAAACAGATAACACAACAAAACATATACTGTTACTAAAACAATGTTTATGTACTGATTAATTGGCAGTGCAAAACATTGGGTACCTACAGTACAGTATACATAGTCTGTTCTAGCCAGATAATACATTTTTGACAGACCTGTACTGGGAAGTTTTGTCATCTCAAGACGGTATGTTTTTTCACTGCAGATCATTTTCTACGAGGAAAGGAACTTCCAGGGTCGTTCCTACGAGTGCAGCAGTGACTGCACTGACATTCACATGCACCTGAACCGCTGCAACTCCTGCAGAGTGGAAAATGGGTGCTTTATGGTGTATGACCACGCCAACTTCATGGGTAACCAGGTCTTTCTTAGGAGAGGAGAGTATTCTGATTTCCAGTGCATGGGAACCATGATGGGCATGATGGGCATGTCCATGATGGAAACCATTCGTTCCTGCCGCATGATCCCCATGGTAAGATATTTAGTTGCACATTCTTTTCTGTTGTTTTTAACAATGAAAGAGAATCTGTGGACTGATATCATGTCTTCTTCATAACAGCACAGAGGACAGTTCAGGATGAAGATCTACGAGAGGGACAACTTTGGAGGCAAGATGCAGGAGCTGATGGAAGATTGCGAGTCTCTCCAGGATCGCTACTTCATGTCTGACTGCCAGTCCTGCAATGTGATGGAAGGTCACTGGCTGATGTTCGAGCAGCCCAACTACAGAGGCCGCATGATGTATGTGAGGCCAGGAGAGTACAGAAACCTCAGAGATATGGGAATTACCAACATGGGAAGAATCAGCTCCATTAGACGCATCATGGAAATGTGCTAATTGTCAGTCATTTGAAGAAGCTGTGGGTCAAAAATAAAGATCATATTTTGAAGTATCCCTGTGTCTTTCTTTGCATGGCGTATATGCATTATAGTTTAGTACGAGGGAAGATTTGAAACTTTTAATTCTTAAATAATTAGACACCACTTTGTCTCATTGGATCTGCTTTGTTGGTACATATNATTTAGTACGAGGGAAGATTTGAAACTTTTAATTCTTAAATAATCAGACACCACTTTGTCTCATTGGATCTGCTTTGTTGGTACATATACTACATTGTAAACACCTTATAACAAAATAAAAAAAACACAGCTTTCATTCAGAATAACTATATTAATGTTATAGCTAAATGTATGCATGTGTACAGCATACAAAGTAATGGTAAATCATCTGCCTATGTTCTCTTAATAGTCACTCTGAACATGTGGGAGGTTCACCTTTTGTCCACATGTAACCATGTGGCTGCTTGGTGTGGTGTTCCTCAGGGCTCAATGTTTGGACCACTGTTCTTCATATATTCATTAGTAATATATGTGAAGGTTTCTACTAAATTTATAATATTTGAAAATTAGTCAATAAACGGAGACAAGAATCTTGTGATAATTATATAGAANATTTATAATATTTGAAAATTGGTCAATAAACGGAGACAAGAATCTTGTGATAATTATATAGAAACTGAAAGTGTGATTCCAAAGTTTTTGGAATGATTTTAAAGCAAAAAATATCAAAGTTAACTGCAATACTCTATAAAATAAAAACTTCTGAGTCAACCACCACTATACATTGTGTAATGTTCTTTTATACTCCAATACATTATCTACTGTTTGGAAGTGTTGGGGAATAATAAAACTGCCAACAAACCCACTCTTCATCAAACTAAAAGCACTAAAATTTAAAGATCTATTCGACTTTTTAAATATTCAAATAATGTAGCAATACAAAAACAGTTGCTGTTTGGCAACATGATTGATTGCTTTTTGGTGCAACAACAACCAAGGGCTGTTTCAAATGGGAATTTAAATATAATCCCAGAGGAATATTTATGTTCAATAAACAGTTAGCGAAAACAAATATTAAACATCATTATATCATAACAAATAAAGTGGAACTATAGTGAAGAAATGTATATGTATATAATAGTTCAAATATTTAAAAACAACATATCGGACATATATAGAAAGAATGAATAAAGAGGTGCAATGGAATAATAGGATTTATTCCTTATTTCATCCTATGGCCTTTCTGAACATTGCACGGTTTTATTTGTCTTTATTGTTTTTATCTAGCTTGCTGTCATTTCTATTTTGTTTTTGTTATTTCTATTTTGTTTTGTTGCCTGTATATTTACTAGGTAGATGTATGGTTGATTATTTTTTTTTAACGTGCAAAAAAAAGTATGTTATCTATCAAAAGATTACTGTAAACACAAATATGGAGCATGCAGTTCTATAAATGTAATAGGGACAATCAACAACTGCTAATCAGAAGAAAGGTGGATAAAGGTTTTCCCATGAACTCATCAGCTGTTTAGGTGCAAAAAACTGGATTAACCTGAAGATCCTCTATGCTTTTTGTAATGTGTAGGCATTTTTCCACTGTTATGAGACAGAAAGATAATGCATACACTGTATTCCTTCTACCTTTGTCAAGTTTACAAACATGGTCTTTATTTTAATAAAAGCACATGACTTTGAGATACTTTGTTTGCAAAAATTTGCAGAGTATATCTTGGCAGCATGACTGGTTTTTGGTTTTATTATCTGATACAATGTTGTATCCTTATACAATCCTTAACATTATGTCATAATGTAGGTCATGAAGATGACAATATTTTATTCTCTTGGGAGCAAGATTCATTTCTATCTACCTATTACATGCAAAGATGACAAAAAATAGTAAAAATATTCAGATTTAATATTCAGCTGTTCATCTGAGAGTCAGATTATTCTCATGCCATGCAGCTACTGCAGCAAACATGTCACAAAGATTTATACTGAAATGTTTGAGCAGACATAGAGAGGACCATCAATATGATGCTCATGTGCAGAATGTTATATCAAAGCTTTTAATTTAATCTTGCCTCAGTTTAAATGTCAATCTGTTATACACTGTTCTGTAAGCATTAATTAATCCTACTGTACAATGAACATAATGGCGCAGAAATGCAAATGTAATCCAATAAATTGTGAAACCACCTGACAAGATACCGGTAAGTCACAGAGTTTGCTTTGTCATTGCCAAATCCATACCACTATTGCTTAATTGAAATGATTGCAGTGTTCATGGTTTTGATGTATAATACAGTAGGGACTTCCATGCTGATGAGCTGACTCAGTTATTTCATACAATTGAGAGGCAGATTCTTTTGATGTCACATGATGCATAAAAGGCAGCGCGCCAGTGCGTATAACAACAGATATCAAATAGTGTGACCATGAGCGGAAAGGTAATGAAGAGTACATACTGCACCAGTCAGAATATAATACATATACTACCTCAATCTCAGTCATAATTTACTTTCCAAAATATTGCACTGCATAATTCTGTCATGCAGCACGGTGCGATTTATGTTACTGCTAGTTCATGTGATAATCAGAATTCACTTGAATACTTAGCTCTGCAGGTTTACAGATGCTGAACCCCTACACAATCTGTTTCTCTCTCTCTTTAGATCATCTTCTTTGAGGAGAGAAACTTCCAGGGCCGCTCGTATGAGTGCATCAGCGACTGCTCTGAGATCGCTTCCCATCTGAGCCAATGCAACTCCTGCAGGGTGGAGAGTGGGAAGTTCATGGTCTATGACCAACCCAACTACACGGGCCAGCAGTACCTCCTCACCCGAGGAGAGTATCCCGAGTATCAGAACACAATTGGCTTCAATGACTGCATTAAGTCCTGCCGCATTGTCCCTGTGGTAAATACATGCACAATACTATCAACCTAAGAAAGATAAAGACAGTCAGTGATGTGGAGCTCTGATCAGAAATGTGCTTGGTTACTGTCTCAGCATTTTTTTAATTCCATTTTTAACATTTTGGACTTTTACAGCACAAGGGGCCCTTTAAGATGATGATCTACGAGAGGGTGAACTTTGAAGGCCAGATGCATGAACTGACTGATGACTGTGACTCCATCCAGGATCACTACCACATGCCTGACATGCAGTCCTGCAATGTGATAGAGGGCTACTGGTTGATGTTTGAGCTGTCAAACTTTGAGGGTAGGATGTTTTATCTGAAACCAGGAGAGTACAGGAACCTCCGGGAGATGCGCAGGGACGACAATATGAAGTTCAATTCAACCAGACGCATCACAGAATCTTAACTTTCTAATGACTGTTATTCAACTAAAACATTTTGAATATGAGCAAGTTGTTAAATTGAGAGGTGAAGATAGGACCCCTGTTTTTATCCCGAACNGTGAAGTTCAATTCAACCAGACGCATCACAGAATCTTAACTTTCTAATGACTGTTATTCAACTAAAACATTTTGAATATGAGCAAGTTGTCAAATTGAGAGGTGAAGATAGGACCCCTGTTTTTATCCCGAACTGTGATTTGTGCTTTGTTTGCATGTAGTTCTAGTTGTACTGTACAATCCAGCCAGTGAATTTACCTCTTTAATCTGTGATGTGCACAATAAAAATGATTTGCTGCATATTTGTCTGAAATGTTTCCAAATGCAATTACATCACAGAAGCAATCCATAACTCTTATCATTTAACCCCGTAAAAGCCTGTCTTCCCAAAATTGGGCTACATACAGTACAGGTCAATATAATGAAATATAATAAAAACACTTGGGTTAAAGTATACAGAACAAATGTATAGTAACCCATAACTACACAATACCAAAGGCCAATAATTTTATTTTTCCTGCCTACTTTTTGTCCGATAAGAGAGACTGTAGAAAAATAAAAATAAATGTCTGTGGTAAGTAATGATGTGATACGTTATAATAGAGGATGTTATCTATGTAGGACTACAAACATTGCAATTTGCAAAACAAAAAAACAAAGAAAACAGGCAAAAAGTAAATGCATTACCTCCACATTTACGTAATTTTGGTTAAAACATATAAAAGGCTGTCACTTTTGCAAAAAAAACAATGAGCTGAGAGCTTCCCATTACAATAACACTATGCTGCTGTACTGCCATTTTACATTTTCTGCAGCGATGTTCAGTCACGTGTCTCTAAGATTTTCAAATTTTTGCCTGAAGCAAGGCACTTAACAGGAGTTTTACTATTAAATCTTGGTTAGGATCAGACAAATGGAGATGAAAATAATCTCTGTTTAAATTTGCTTTGTTAATATTTTCCTTTTGCAATATATCAAACACTGTGAGTTGCCCTGTTACTTAAATAAATTTGCCTTGCTATATAGTATGATTAGATATATTCAGTATTTAACAGACTGTAGATAGAATATAAAATTATTAGTAAATTTAGGGGGGTGGGGGGTTATATGGCTTTATCACACAGCTGATAGTATAGAAGACAGGAAACAGTCCTGAACCTGGGATAGTGTGACAATATAATGTTATTTCAGTGTCACAAGAGATAAAGATCAATAATCATAATAAACATGAAGCTAGTAATAATAACAATAATAATACAAGTGCTCATACTAATAATGATGTACACTTCTATTATTTTACATTTACTATTTTAAGTGCACACTGTAGGGCAGATCTGTGTATATGAGGGAATACAACTTAACTGGCTTTTTAGAGCATGTCCACTGATGCAGGATAACATGCACCGATAGCAACTCATCATCACATCACTCTTTGATGGATGTTTAATGCATAAAAGCACAAAAATGATATATCATAAGACAGAACGCCAGTCAGTTCAACTTAAATATCCTGATAAAAGCCTGTTTAACTGCTGTTTGGATATGATGCTCTCAGTTGAATGGCTCTACTGTATAAAATCTGTCACGTGTGGACTGCATTGAAATAACATTCTAGAGCTGAGACCATAGAGGTTATCACAATATGGGGATTGAAGTCAAACAAAGGCAAATCTGGAAAAACTAGTGCCAGCAAAGAAGCAAGTTGTTAATGCTGACATGAAGAAATTAATTGGGTTTGAATGTAAAATCATATAAAAGCTACTGCTGTGTGCATAAGCAAGGCAGTGCTTGCGTTCACTTCACAGGATTTCAGATTATACAGTAGCACCAGGTTAAATGTTCTCAAAAGTGAAGCTTCTACTGTGTTCAACTAAATATGCTGTATACGTATATTATATAGACATGCAATGTATCATTACAGTGAAATAAAATTATAAAAATAGATTTAAGAAAATAAATTGAAATGTTTTAAAATGTTGCTTGTTCTATTGTGTAAAGATGAAAATTACCAGTAAAAGTCTGGACATACCTTCTCATTCATTTTGAAACTTCTACTTGTTCTGTATGTGAATCTGAGATGAATAAATAAAACTTTGGACAAACAAATGTGAGTTTCACCTTTTACTAACTATACATTTCACACATTACTAATTAGCCAAACCTCAAAGTTAGAATTACACAAAACAATCTTCTTCATCAACAACCGAAACAAATTCAAAAAGAAGCAACTGCTCAAAGGAAAACAGCTGATATGCTTTGTTGACCACACAAAATACAAAAAAAAAAAAAAAAAAAATGTTCAGAGAAAAAGCTGACGAGCTCGGTCATTGTCCTCAATCACAATGACATGGGTCATCCATGGGTTATAAAGGCAGCGTGGAGCCCACGGCTGCTGCTACAGTGTGACGAAGGTTAGCCGACACAATGGGTAAGGTAAGGCTGCTTGTTTTGCTGTGTGTCTTTTGTACTTCTGCATTTCTGCATGGATTACTCAACCGAAACCGGTGAACTGGAAGCACTTTTCCCCACTTGGTATTGTATATATATTTTCCTTCATTTCAACAAACAATTATCTGCAGTTAAATTTCTAAAAATCCCTCAACTGATCTGTTTGCAGATCATCTTCTACGAGGACAGAAACTTCCAGGGTCGCTCCTATGAGTGCAGCAGCGAATGCTCTGACCTGCACTCCCACTTCAACCGCTGCAACTCTATCAGAGTTGACAGCGGTGACTGGATGGTCTATGAGAGGCCCAACTACATGGGCTATCAGTATTTCCTGAGGAAGGGTGACTATCCTGACTACCAGCGTTGGATGGGATTCAATGACTGTGTTCGCTCCTGCCGTATGATCCCCATGGTGAGACTCAAGTCAGAGGAACTCATAGGTATTTCTTTTGATAATCCCTCACTGGTCTAGAAATTAATAAATCACAAATCTTTTCCACAGCACCAAGGTTCTCACAGAATGATGATTTATGAGCGCCCTGAGTTCGGAGGCCAGATGATGGAGCTGACTGACGACTGCCCCTCCCTGTATGAGCGCTTCCACTACAACGACATCCACTCCTGCAATGTGAAGGAAGGCTACTGGATCTTCTATGAGCATCCCCATTACAGGGGCCGCCAGTACCTGGTGCGCCCTGGTGAATACAGGAGGTTCAATGAGTGGGGAAGCATGAGTCCTAGGGTGGGCTCCATCAGACGCATCACTATGTAAGCAAAGTTGATATCCACACTGTTTGTGAAGTTCTGTCAATAAATCTAAACCCCCTCAAAAAACTGTTGTGTTTTTTTAATTTTTTTAAGTTTGAGGGGTGAATGCATTGAAAGGTTTGTTTTGGTGTCATGGTTGAAATTTTAAGTTGAGGAAGGAATATAGATTACAAATGAGACCAGATAATACAAGACACACACAGTTTAAGCCCAGCATGTTTATTGAGAACAGAGAGATGAAGAAAATTTTGAAAGACTTCTAGTTGAAGTCAGTGATTCGCCTGAGTGAGCCGATCCTTGGACTGGCGCCACCCCAGTCGCTGTATCTGCGGTACTCGCCAGGTCTCAGGTAGTAGGTTCTGCCCCTGTAGTTGGGTTGGTCGTACAGCAGCCAGTGGCCGTCAACCACATTGCACGAGTTAATGTCAGACATGCGCAAGCGGTCCTGGATGTTAGGGCAATCGTCGCTCACCTCCTGCATTTGCCCACTCATGTCAGGACGCTCATACAACCTTATCTTGTAGGCGCCGCGGTGCTGCAAGAAGAGCAACATTTATTAGTCAGATGTGATAGTTTTTGTCCTAACAGTGTGCAGTAATGTTGATTGTGAACACATGCAACAGCCTGGGAAAGTCCTTGAGTGTTAATTCCCACTTCTTAGTGCAGCCTAAAAGTTAAGCTGTGTAAAGAGCTGGATGGATGGAGATTAATCAACAGTCCCTCTGTCATCCTGATGTGTGAGATATCTTACTATCCAGCATGCACATTACTCCTTTATTGTTGATGTTAAGAAAAACCCAACTTCCAACTTCAAATTGGTCTCCACACAGTTTTTGTTTCTTTATACTGTCGATACGGTTGCATGTTGTCTTTCAGCAGTTTGTTCGAAGATAATCAGCAATATTTTACAAGATTAGAAACATAAGTTAACTGAATTTCAGATTTGATCTACTTGGTTTTAACAGTCTACAGGGACCTCATACTGAAGTTGTATGCATGCCACAAATAGATTAATTTTGTGTGTCAGTATGTGTAAGCTGATCGTGAGCATAGATTAACAGTATGTTAACCTATTTATATGTATTTTCTATTGTTTCATGTTCTTGCATACTCCCTATATGTAAGCAGTATTAGAGGTACTAGCTGGATTGACTGTTAAGATTGTGTTCAATTTAATGTATGTATTGCAGTATTCTTTCTCCTCTAGTTTATTACATCTTATTGCTACAATAAGTCAGCATGCCATGACACTTTCTTCATACCAGGTGAATGAGGCTTACCACGGGAATCAGACGGCATGAGCGGATGCAGTCATTGATGCCAATCATACGCTGGTTGTCTGAGTATTCTCCTCTGCGGAGAAAATACTGGTGGCCCAGGTAGTGGGGTCTCTCATACACCATAAAGCAGCCGCTCTCCACACGGATGGAATTGCAGCGGTTGAAGTAAGGGTGCAGGTCAGCACAGTCGCTCACGCACTCATGGTGCCGACCCTGGAAATTTCTGTCCTCGTAGAATATGATCTGCAAATATTTAATTATTATTATCCATTGATTATCAATTATTATTACATGTCAAGACTTTTACATTTAAATTTTTAGTAACAAATTAGAAGCTTACCTTTCCCATTGTTCTTTTAGTAGGGGCCAGACTGATGCTCAATAGATGCTCTCAGTGCTGCTGTCTTTTTATATTAAGTAGCTGTCTGATGGCACAGCATAAAGTATTGTCATCCAAATAGGTTTTATAACACAAATCAGGTTATGTATAGCGATGCAGCACAGTGTGATGATGAGTTATTGTTGCCCAGTTTTCACATGTTCATCACTATTGTGTTAGTGACCCGGGTGGGGGGGTCACTGCTCACAGTATCAGCAAAACAGGCGTTATGTGTGTCTTTTTCATTCAATAAAAAGGTCGAGAGCAAGTTTCTGGAGCCGCAAGTGTAA
The DNA here is from genome assembly GCA_024605115.1 of Rastrelliger brachysoma. Taxonomy (NCBI): domain Eukaryota; kingdom Metazoa; phylum Chordata; class Actinopteri; order Scombriformes; family Scombridae; genus Rastrelliger; species Rastrelliger brachysoma. Next base: position 11,367 of record JANJYP010055727.1, read on the forward strand.
CTTCTCACCTTTACCTCCACACTGTCAAAGCACATTAACTGTACACAAACACTTACGGAGGTGCTGATTATTCAGTTGCATGGAATAAACAAGAACAACAAGAAAACAACAATTAATGTAATTTCCTTATGGGGGGGGGGTGTCAAAGGGTTCAAACTAGCTAAAATCAATCCAACCTCTGGATGACTTTATGCCCCATCAATAATCATAATCATACCAGTGTACTATTTTTGAGAGGTAATAAAGCCTTTCCCTGATGTTTCCCACAATTCATGCAGCAATTTAGAGATAAGCTTGGTTTTTTTTTCTCATCTTGCACCAGAACAACTACAATAAGTCATTATATACATTGGCTAATCTAATTTATTGCATTATCGGAGTTAGAAAAACAAACACGTACTAGCATTTGCTGTAAATGAGCGCCTCTCTCTGGTCTTTTGTGGTACTGCAACCAGGTAATACTTCACATGGAGGCTGTTTTGACAAGGTGCGACTTAACATTCAAACAAGCAGTGAGCAGAATATCTACTTTTTCCTCTCTGTCATCTGGAGTAAAACTTCCCAAGAGTTTCAATCCTTACAGTATCTTAAAATAACTGAAATAAAATGAAAAGTCACATTTATGGGGTACGTATACAGTTCTCTTATTTGGCTCACAGAAATATTCAATTCTGACAGCACTGTAAAAGGTTGTATAGTATTATATTATTCTTTATTATATGTCTTTAAATCATTCTGTAAATATTCCACAATTGAATGCTGGTATACAAACATAATGATTATGATTATACAATTACATAGAATTATAAAGTGTGTTTTCATGGGAGACTTTATAAATGTTGAAAATACTATACACTTTAAATGCTCTTGCTCTACTTATAAACACATGCATTATGATGTTTGTGATATGGAAACAAACACTGAAAATGGGCTTCACCATGAAGGAGGAGTCATCTAGTGTCCAGCAACTAAACTTTGGAAATTAAATGTATAAATGTATTCATATATTTTGAATAAGAACAGAGTAGATGTTTTTTTATGGATCTGAGATTAATGTCCATTTCATTGTTCCGAATACAGTATTTATTTATTTATTTATTTATTTATTTATAT
>JANJYP010055731.1:0-14962 GCA_024605115.1 Rastrelliger brachysoma
TACATTCACTATAAACATAACAGAGGGTAGTTCTGTATAAATAACTTCCTGTATCTAAACCACTGCAATATTCACACATCAGAGCACACTGCAACACTTTGGAAACCACAACATCACCCTAGATAACATGCAATTAATATAAAAGTAATAACATGTTAAACACACTGTAATATATTCCTGCACATTTAAGCTTAAACATTTATTGACCTCTGATAGAACTCCTGTCTTTTAGGCTTAAATACAGCTTGGCCTTCCTGATAGGGACAGATCATGGACATTCATGCTTTGATATTCAGGGAAATCTGAACCACTCATTTCCCACCTAAAAACCTTGTAATGTTTCAGGGAAAATGCTGGTATGTGTTGTGAATAAAAACTGTAACACTGCAGGGGCAAATGAAGCCTCCTCTGTATTGGAATCATTGACTTGTTTATAGTTGCCTTGCCAACGCTTCATTTTCTTTCAGATTGTTGAATATTAAGTAATGAATTATACCAGCTACAGACAAGAACAGTTTCCCACCTACAATGTTCCTGAAAATAACGAGTAATCTATATATATATATGAGTTTTATGACAGTTTTACCGCCATCTGCTGGACTGTCCCATACCTCATCCATTCTGACATCGCAAAGCCAAGTGTGAAAAGGCACAAGACAGCTATTGTCCTAGAGTGAGTTGAAAACACTGTGCAAGCAAAGCAGTGTAGCTTCTGTTGCTCACACTGGATGCCCTAGTGTGAGCTAATTTAAATCCTTCACATGATATCTTCTGTTCAAGGCTGTATCCTTTGAGCTTCTCTCCCTTTCTTTGACAGCACCAACAAAAGCATCAGGATTGTCTGGTGTGAGCAAGAAAGGATGCTGGGATATGCAGGATAGGGTTACAAAATCTCTGTCCCATAAGAAGTTTAGCAGGAGTAGCTCTATAGGCTTAAGACCAGTCCATCAGCACTTCAACCAATTCTCTCCATGCATTCCAGCTTGTCCTTCACTTTAGCCTTCAGTATAAGGGATTCTGTCTTGGTGTTGCAAGGGAAAGAGTGGTGGCATTTGGCATATGCTTGATGGAGTGTAGCTGCTGCAGCATTCCTAAACCCCAGCACCACTTTGGGTATGACTCTTCCATTTTATTTTTGTCAGTGCTATCTGCCCTGACAATAGGTTGATCTTCTTCTCCTGGATCATCTACTCTCCTTCATACAGTGTCTTTCTGTACACCATGTGTGTGTACCACTGGGGCCAAAGTGGCATGACTGGTAATATGTCTCTGTTAAAATGAGTGCTACATCAGCACCAGTATTCATCTTGACAGTGACTTTGTGGTTTCTAAGACTGAAATATGTATACCATGGATCTGTGTCTACATCTACTGCGAAATACAGTCATTGCTAATTTCTACTAAATGAAGTTTTTTAGCTGACTAGCACACTTTAGTGGAATGTCCTCTTTTTTTACATGTGGCAGGTCACATCTCTCAGAGCTGCTGTTTTCCATGAGCAGGGGGTTTTCCAAATCTGTAGTCTGTGTGTCAATGCCGTGGTTCTTTTTACTTTACTGAATTTTTGTTTAATGTGAGGTTTTGTGGTTTGCTTTTGCTTTCTGTTCTTTATTATCACTGCATCAGTGTCATTTTTGTTTCTTGGTGTAGAGTGCACCAATGCAGTAATGAAAGAGTCCACAGTCTCATTAGCTTGTTGCTCCATTTGGTTGTGCATTGTGCTCTCTCGTATATACATTTTTTTCTAGACATGAAGTACACCTCAAAGGTGTCTTTTACTGCACTTTACTGTTGCCTCTCTGCCTCAGGTCAGGCTTGAGTGCACATCTCTGCTTTGTACCCCATGCAGATTAATGTGTTCATTTAGTCAGCTTCACAGTTAATATTAAGATTGCTGGCCACTTGGGATCTTTTAAACCTCTGTATCAATCTTTCCCTGTCTTGAGATATTAAACGAGGAGGCTGAATGCTGAATATGCATCTGGCATGCTACAGCCATCATCTTCCATCTCACTATCAGCAAACTTTAAAACACTCCAGCATTCACTCTTTACTGCCACAGTTCTTTCTGACTTCATGTATTAAAGATTCACTTCAAAGGATAGAACATAACTTTGAGCATAGGACAGCAAACTAAAACTAATGTTAATAATGTTTGGGCTATTGCTAAAACCACTGATGCTGAGGTCATTTAAAATAGAGAAATTGTGATATTTTATTGTACAAATTAATTAAAGTCTGTTTTATGGCCTTCTCTGGGGTTGTTTTTTCACATCTCACAGGCTGCAATCAACACAACTTCAGGTTGTTTGGGGGACTGTGTGCGGCATGTAGAAATAAATCATAATAAAACATGCAGAAACACAACTTTTATATATAGTTTAAATATATAGTTTAAAACAATTATTGAGAAAACAGAATTTAACAATTTCTAAAGACATCTAATCTCAAATATTTGATAGGGCATGTGAACCCTCAAGCTGTATTGACATCTCAAGTCAGTGATCTTAAACACATCCCAAAATAATCACGCTGCATCAATAAATGGTGAAATCGCCAGAAGTAAGAAATACTTTCTTTTTCTGTTAGGCCTATTTTCACAGCTGCAGCTAATGAATAATTTCAAGGTATGTACACATATTGATTAGCAAGTGTTTAGAATATTTTTCCATTACTGGCAGGCATCTGTGTCTGCAGTGCTGTGACATGATATAATGGAGTTATGCTAAATAGTACAGTAATTTTGCAGCAAATTAATATTTCAAATGATTCTCAATCATCACTGGCACATATTGGCAAGTACTAATGTCATGTCATCACATCATCTTTAAATGTGATGCAGGAAATGTGATGTTCAGTTTTGGAGGTTTTGAGAGCAAAATATCACACAAAGAATTTACTCTCAAATAAAATGGGGAAATGGCTGATGCAGTACAATAGGTGGAAGAAGAAATTTTAGCCACAGTAAAAAATTATATCAAAACTTGTGAAAAGGCATAGAATGGGAATTGAGAGTAACATGAGAGATGTTTTTTTGTCAAAGAAATAGGAAGTTGATGATGACATGATGATATTAAACATGTGCTGGGGACTTCAGGTTTGCACACAGAAATGGTCAACTTAACCACTTTTGTGGTCTATCATATGTTCTCCCTGACTGTACATTTAACACTACAGGCCCCCATAAATGTAGACTTCCGTCTGTCCTCCCTACATCTTTATCTCTATTGTGTGTGTGTGTGTGTGTGTGTGTGTGTGTGTGTGTGCGTGCGTGCGTGCGTGCGTGCGTGCGTGTGTGTGTGTGTGTGTGTGTGTGTGTGTGTGCGCTCGTGCATGTTTGTGTGTGCATGTTATATAGTTTCAACATATGGATCATGTCACCTAAAACTGCCTCCTCCTACAACAGAAAACAGATTGGGTTCACACTACTCAGAGTTTCATTCTAAACAAAGTGTGAAGCTGTTCTTCTTTTGCAATTCAAATACTTGAATGCATTTTCATCAGATAAATGACATGAATTTAAAAAGTAGTGAAAAGGACAAAAAGATACAATCAATAATACATGTACAGTACATGTGATAAAAGTTTTCCAAACTCTTGGTATGTGAAGAAATAGAACATAAATAGAAAGGCAAAAACACTGAAACCTGTATAATAAGATTAATAAGACAGCTCTACACTTCTGCTCAGCTCTCCTCTCAAATATAATGTTGTTAACAGCTGTGACCCTAAACATAGGAGGATTTTTTTTTTACATTTTTTTTAAAAAGAAAATAATTTGTTGCCACATTAGTTTTGCCCCACAAACACATTAGTCATCTTCAATCTGTGCTGTTACTAAAGTGTGTTGTTGCTATGGTGGTTGAAATTACATAACCACAAAAAGTTTCTAAAAAAAAAAAGAAAAAGAAAAAAGAGCATCGTGTTCCTCTAAGCAAAGCATCGCAGGACGTTTGTATGGACCAATATGTAACAAAGCTGTAGCCTGATCACAGAAAAGGCTTCTCTACCCTCAGCTTATTACACTCCAACAAAGAGCATATGCAGTGGACTGTAGGTGCAAAGTTGTGGTAGTGACAATCCATAGAGGTCAGAGGTGTGTAAAAGGTGTGAATTCTGTTTTTCAACCTGGCCCTCACACTCAACAGCCACAGAAAAGAAAAGACCGCCTTCAAAACCACCTTGCACAGCACAGAAAGACAATGAGAGATTGTACATGTTTCCCAGAAACTGGCAAGAAATATCTATTAACACTGGAAAAAAAAACCAAAAGTGTACAGAAGGAGTGAGAAACTGACGAGAGAAAAGGAAGTGTCAGCTGAGGGGCGATAACTCTCTTTAGAGCTCATAGGGAGTGTCCCACGCACACGCACACTACTCACTCTCTCTCTCTCTCTCATTTTGTTTCTTCCCCATGTCATCTTCATTTCCTCCTTGAGTTTGCCTGAAAGGCAATATTGGTGATAGTTTACAGCAGACGAGCAGAGGGAGGGCAGAGGTGTAAGGTGAGGCATTCCACATGTCATTGTATATTAGTGCTATTTTAAACATAGTATTTATGTTTTTTTTTTATTTTAGCATTTTTATTTTCTTATCAGTATTATTGGTTTGAAAGAATATTTTTGCTATTCAATATGCCAAGGGAGCTTAAGAGGAGTATATGAAAACGTGTGAGAGCTTGTATTTGTGGATGGGTGACTAAGCTCTGGAGGAGCATCTTGGACATTTATGTATTCAAACTAATTGCTATTTGAACTACTTTGGATGAAATGTAAGACATACTTTCTAAATCACTGGACTTGTTGCCGCTGTCGGTTCATGTGCCCTCGCAGTAGTCAGTGTATGAAGAAATCGTTTTGTTTCCTAGAAACTGGTTACACATAGGAGGCCTTTCATGTCTCTTTGTTGTTTTAATTTCTTTGTTTCCTCACCCCTCTAACTTGCTCCCCCACTGCATGGTATTCTTTTGTTTCTTGCCTCTTAAATTTAAATTTCCCTAAACCTTTCTCTTTCAGTATCCCACCATCACCACATTGTACCCTTTGACCCTGGGCCCTTACATCCCAGGTGTGTGAGTTGGTGTGATGGCAGAGGGTGATGTGGGTACTGGCCCCCAAGTTTTTGTGGTGGACAGTCATGCCAACTTCATGTCCTTACCTAGCACAAAGAAACCAAGGTGGGCAGGAGTGCGGCAAGAGTTTATTCTCCTGCTGTTGGGACTGACTTTGTTGGGACTTGTTGTCGAGGGATTTTTTATCTACAAACTGTACAAGAAAAATGAGGTGAGGCAGATATTTGCATGTGATCGTGCGTGTTTGTGCGTTTGTCTGTCTGTCTGTCTGTCTGTCTGTCTGTCTGTCTGTCTGTCTGTCTGTCTGTCTGTCTGTCTGTCTGTCTGTCTGTCTGTGAGTGTAGAGAGGACTCAGTGTTTGGGGGGCATGGAAATTTCTTTTCTCAAGAAAGAATTTCCCTATTTTTTCTGCGTCATGACTGCACACCATAAAATAGAGCTAAACACACTCATGCACTAGTCGTCTTTTGTCTTAAAGCCAAAGGCCAAATAATGTCAAGTACGTCAAATGGACTTCTTCTCTAGTTCTACTTCCCTTTCCTCTCTCCCGCAAGTGCAAACCCACAATATAACTTCACTTTTCTGCCACAGTTTCATAACGGTGCTTATTACACCTGCACACTTATTTATTTTGAATTCTTCATGCTATGTAATATATACTGCTGTTAAAATCAATCCTTACAGAGCATATAATGTCATGTTTTGTTTCAAATAGCAGAATTTTGATTGCGCAGTGTTTGGTCTAATAGAGGAAAACTGTCTTTTTTTCTCCTAACCACCTGCTAAATTTCTCCATAGCCAAAAATAACTCAGTCGAATTGAAGAAGGAAAAAATTAGCATATTACATGTTAGCATGTTACATCAATAATGAAATTTGAGACATTCAAATGTCTTAATCAAAACATGATATGATCAAGTTGGATAAAACGAAATCTACAAACACCACAGCACTTTTTTTTTTCTTTTTGGAAAGCTGTGCCTTTGTTTGTATGTGTGAGTGTGTTACTGGTTAAAATTCACAATGTGCATATATGTGTAGATATTTTCACCTTTCCACACTTCTACATGTACATGCCTGTTGGTTTTCATAAGGCAGGTCTTATCATGGTATTGGACTTCTGACATCTTGCTTGCTGACACAAATCATTGCCCACGTGTGTCCTTTTATTACATTTTTTTTTCTTCTTCCCCCTACAGACATCTTCTTCTGTCAGTCAGATCCAGACCACTCCTGAAACATCTGCCCAGCAAGTAAGCATGGATTTCAAGTACCTGTGAGTACTGAGTCAGGTTACAATCTTCACAGTTTTTGAGTTTAATTCTTTTTCTGTTTCAGGCTGGATCTATGATGGGCCAAGTGGCCCCTGAAGGTACTGTATCACTGCTAGCATCAAAAATGTATTGTTACTATAAAACACATGCAAAATGTCATCAAATGCATGTTATGTTGACTGTTTGATTTGGTAACAAACTCCATTGTGATTCTCACAGTGCGACCACATCTGCAACATACCCAACAGAAGGCTTTTGCTCACCTGATTGGTAAGAACCCTTCTAACACCCAAACCTAAATATTACATATGTCCTTAATGTTTGAGTTTGGCTGATCTTTCTTTCTTTTTTTTAATTTTTGCCCTAGGTCCCAACACTGTAGGGAACAATAAAGTAGTGCAGTGGGTAAATGATGGTGATGCTTCCATCCATGACATGAGCTACAGCGATGGCAAGTTGTTAGTCAAGACGGCAGGATTCTACTACCTCTACTCCAAAGTGCAATTAAATGCTGCAGAAAAGTGTTCGCTTATCCAGCACACGGTCATGAAAAAAACCCAGGCCTATGAAGTACCGATAGAACTCATGAAAGCAAAAAGGTTTGTCAGTGCACCACTCCTTACTTCCTTCCTCTGCTGTTGCACATAATGCTTATAAGCTTATATTACATCTTCAACATGTTTCCTCTAGTTTTCACTGCTTAAGCCCGAAACCGACAAGTGGGAAGAATTCAGATGAGCAGGATCTGTGGGAGAATTTCCTCGCTGGGATTTTCAGACTGGAAAATGGAGATGAAATTTTTGTCACACTGGAAAATATAGAGAAAATGCGCCCAGGACCCATTGACAACTTCATGGGAGCCTTTCTGATATCTCCTTAGAGGCACTGAAATAGAATCTGTCCCACTTTCTGTTCAGATTTTATGCATCTGTCAAAGTAATATATGTAATATTTGTAATCTCATATATATTCTGTACTCAGTTAATGTATTTGAAGCACTTGTGAAAAAGCAGCAAATGATTGTGACATCATAAAAAGTATCTGATATTCAGGATCTTACTTGTTACAAATTGTGTGGTGTAAATAAAATGTTTTCTTGTTATGCTTTTTTATCAAACCGAGGTGTGGCATCTGTTTCTGATAATGTAATTTTGCTGTATAATGAAAAAAATGCACCAGGCAATCAGTGATTCATTTCTGCTCATATACTGAATTGTGCAAACACACATAAGACTGAAATCAGCTTAGATAACAGTAGTGCACTGAGACAAACCACAGACATTCAACCCACATAACAAACTGCAGATCTATAGATACGGAGTAAATACAAACACCTGCAAGGCAGTGCTTGTGTGTGTGTGTGTGTGTGTGTGTGTGTGTGTGTGTAGAGAGAGAGAGAGAGAGAGAGAGAGAGAGAGAGAGAGAGAGAGACAGAGAGAGCAGGATGTGGTTGAGTAAGGATGATCTGAGGGGAGGATGAAGGGGGAAAGAGAGCTGAGGTGCTGTGGTTGGTGTCGCTGACTCAGCTCTGTTCCACACTGTTACTGTCTGCAACAGTAACAGTGTGGAATGGAAAAAGGACACAGAGGTACAGAGATGCTTGGTAAAGGAGAGAGAGGATGCGGCCAGGGAATTAAAATGGAAAAAAAAAACAAACGTAAAAAGGCACACTGTAAAATTTTGTAAGAATAATGTGAAGCTGCAGGTAACTATGAAGATAGATCAAAAGACTAATCACCACTGAAGTAGAAATGTACGTTAGTGGGTAAACTGGCCTCAGATACAACTGAGATATTTGGGTCATTTCCTGCTTTGAGACACAGATAAACATCTTTGCACCTACTAGATGTGCAATGTTGTCAACATAGAAGACACACTAGATCAAGTACTGTACCTAAGTACAATAAGGGAGATACTATTACATTAGTTTGACAATTTACTGTAGTTACTGATTACTTATTTCTTTTAACTACCCATCAGTGTATATATTGTGTATAAATGAATTCATAATTAATTAATTAATTAATTAATAATTAATTTATATCAAATGTATGCAACATGCATAAATAAATTAATAATGGATTTATGCAATAATACATTGCATAAATTAGTACATTAATAATTAGCTCTAAGCTGACCAAACTGCGCCATTGAAAGCTGCACACACATTAAAGGCTGGTATTGCAGAAATAAAGAAAAATAGGCTTTAAACTGGTTTAGGATGATGGTGTAGGCCTTCCTGTGCTGTTAAATTACTCAATTCTCTCTCATGTTTTTTTTAATTATTTGAAATTTGGGAATATTGTAAAGGTGGAACTTGAAGGAATTGGAAATGGCTGAAATTCATTTTTGCAACTTCCCTTTGCTAAGAGGCATGTACATTTATAAATACCCTTTTTAAATTTCAACTCTGCAACAGCAGGTTCTGTCTTCTCTTCACATCCCACACATTCATTACTGATCAGACTCTGGTTTCAGAAATTGTTATTTACTGTCATGCATTTCCAGCTGCAGCCTCTAATCCAGGTACAGAAGCTATGTAATAGAGTTTACATTATTTAGGAAGTATTTTCAATGATTGGGGTGAGGGTGGGGGCCACATCTCCAACCAATCAGAGTAGGTGGTCATTAATAATGTAGATTTAATTTAATAAACCTTTGGAAACAGGACAGAATGGAATCTGGGTTGTAGGTATAGATGGATTTAGAGAAATCTAAACAACTTTTGGTGAGTAAAATGTTAAATGGCATATTTTATATAAATGACATTTGAAAAAAAATAGGTTTAGTATTTTTACAAAAATTAGTCTAATTTGGCCATCAATGTACAATATAGTAATTGAGATACTTAAGTGTAATTTGATAAAATGCAATAAAAAGCTTCTTCTGTACTTTTACAAGCAGCATTTTGTTTGGGGGATGTATTTATATTTAAACACTTTTTTCTTCACAGTGTAGTCTGATCTAAATAAATTTTCCAACCCTGTGGCTCTGAACCTATATTACAAATCATAATTAGTTCATATTTTTCTCATTTTCAGAAAAAAGCATGTTTTCAAACTCTGACCATAAAGATAATAAATGCTGTAGAAAGCAGGAGCTTATGCACAAAATGATTGGTACATATTATTGCATTGATTGAGAAGCAGATCCAGGGTTGTCACATACATAAAATGTGAACTTCTCTTCAATATTAAGGATCTGTTAAAACAACTCAAGTCTGCACAAAATTAATACAGTAACTTAACTAAATTCAAATAGCAGGCCTTATTACTTTCAGTTGATATTGACACCTTGGCTTTACAGCAGCGATGTAATCAGATTTGTTTGCTGGCCCACATTTTTTTTTTTTCTAAACCACAGTATATGGTAAGTAAACAGGAAGTGATGTTCATCCAGTTCCCGGTATGGGCTGTGAAACAGCAGGGAAGTTTCCCTTACATCTAAACCTTGCATATATTCCACTCAAACCATTGTCGCAATCACTTTCACAGTCGTCACTTCCTACTTTTCACAAAAAGTAAACTCAGCAATCACTATATCCATGATTATGTCCATGTTTAATATGGATTACAAGGAAAATACATTCATAAATGTGTAGTTTGTCATTTTCTTAATACACAAGTCCATATATTAAATACTTTAGCAATTCCGGTCATGTTATGGTTATAGTTCGATCATATTTACAGGACCTTGTCTGGTCTCTACAAAAGTTATTTAAACTCAGAGTGTTACTCACCATTATAAGACAGATCAAATGACTCTGCTTAACTGCAGTCCATAAAAATAAAGTTATTGAGGAGCTTGGTCAGGATTTGGAATTATAATCACACATTGTTGTGAGTCTCAGCTTTATGCTCCCACACATTTATAAAATGATTAGAGAACCAGATGTAGACTCATTGAACTTGCAGTGTATTGCACATCAACACTAATGTAGTGGTATCTATATTAAAATAAAAGTATATTAAAAACATCATAAATAAATTCAAATAAATATGTCACATACACACACACGTGTGCACACACACACACACACACACACAAATATACATATATATACATAATAGAATGAGGTCCGTGTCTTGTCTATCTCACATCCAATTTGCATTATCATAACTACAATTTCTCTCAATGTCCCACTATTATACAGTACTCAACTTCATGGTCTCAGATATTTAGTCTGCAAAAAACCTCCTCAAAATTTCAAAAATGATACCCATTTCCACCCACTTGGGACTTCAAGACAAGGTTATGGGGAAACCTGGATTTTGATTACAGAGGCAGCACTATGATGTCCATTTTAGTCCACAAGGAACAAACCATATCCTGAGCCGTCCAACTCCAGTTTCCAGTTCTGCAGTCCCTGCTTTGGTATAGTCATCTGAGCAAGCAGCTGTGTGTTCTCTTTCATATGACTCACTGTCCAGCACTTCTTGCTCTTAGGTGTTAGGACATCTGATAACTCCACCTCACAGGTGAGCTTATTGCCCAGATTGACACTGAGGATGCCTCTGTTGCATAAAGAGGAGCAGGAGAGTTTGAGATCAATGTACATGAAGTACATCCCTGTCTGTTTGAGCTCCAGTGTATGTTTCTTAGGGTCAAAAGAGAAGTTGCTTCCAACAGTTTGCCCTCGGCCAAAGAGGACTGGAGCCCAGCGCATGGTGGAGTTCGTCAAATCACCTGCAGGAGGAGACAAAAACATTTCATTTAGTTTGTTTACAAAGTTTATCAGACTCCATTCCTCTCAGTTGTTGCTGTGCCTTCATTATAAACTGATTAGACCCAACTGAGAACCACATGAAATATTTTAAATGTGATTTTGGTGATACATTTTAAAGGTTTTCTCTTTGAATTTGGTAAATAACACATGACATGATATTATTTGTATGGGCCCAATCATCTACCTACTGTAGCCTAACTTTGTTTGTTTTATTTGGATAGCCTATGTTTTGAAACATGCAACATGTATCAAGAAAGTCTGCTTCATGTCTGCATTTGGAAAATAGATGTAGACTCACTTGAGGTGGCTTCCAGATAGGCAAAATTCTGCATCTGTTGACAAAACAGAAAAGTTGATGTGAATTAAAATTCAGATATATGAAACGGACATGAGTCAAAAATAAAGATAAACAATTTGATGTCATACATATAACATACAATACAATTATTAAAAAAAGAGTTCTTTGTTACCTTGTATGCTGGGTATGGAGTGTCTCCTGTTGATGCTGAACTCAGAAACTCTGGGGCGGGAGATGAGGAGTCCACTTTGGACCTCAACTCCATCATAACCACCATTCCACCGGCAGCCACAACTGTCACCGCTGCAAATAGGAAAATTATGGACACGACAAGGAAAACATCCAAGCAGGTTCCACGCCGTCGCTCGCGTTTCTGAAGAGACTCTGAGTCCATTTCTGTGTTTTGATGGTCCATTAGTTGGTACAAGAAGAAAAAAATCCCTTGCAATATTTACAAGTTTTACTGCTCCAGTTGTTGGGCGAGTTAACTTCCACAAAATAGTCCTCGATATCACAACACCACAGTCCAGCTCTGAGATGAATGTTAGTACTGAGAGCACCATGATGTCTATTTATATAGTGTAGTCAGTTTCAGACACGGAGGGAAAAACGCGGAAGTCATGGGTTTCCCTCTCGTCGGATCGCAAACGCCCCTTTCCTTCACTGCAGTAAGGTGCGAAAACGAGAGGCGCAGATTTTCCGCAGCGCTCCCTACTATTGCGCAAACGCGCTCGAAGCAGCGCGTTCGGTGGAAAACGAAAGGGAGACACTGCTCTTACTCCAGCTTCACTACGTTCCGACACAGTCAAACAAAGGTGCACCCCTCTATTCAAGTTGAAACTCGCAACACTGGCAAAACTGGCACAGTGGAGGCACACATCAGAAATAGGGCGATTGTGTATTAGGGTGGGGTAGTGCAAAAATTCAGGCATGTGACGTGTATTCCATCATCAAATTGAAACAAAGCCCACATACTCAGCCCCTCAGGTTTACACACAGTTTTTTGCACAATCACTTTCGGTTGACCAGAGATCAGATCAGATAAAGTTGTGATTCTGAAGTCACGTAAAACATACGGGAATGTCCCATTCTCTCTCTCTCTCTCTCTCTCTCTCTCTCTCTCTCTCTCTCTCTCTCTCTCTCTCTCTCTCTCTCTCTCTCTCTCTCTCTCTCTCTCTCTCCGTGTGTATGTGGGTGTGTGGGAGAGATAGAGGGATGGGTTGAAACGGGTGGCAAGAGTAGATATTCCCAAAAAAGAATACTTTATGGGATTTCCTCACATCCTGTATGAGACAGAAGAGCCCAAGAGACTGAGAGGGAAAGTTGAAAAGGGAAGAATGAGTAAATTTTGATATAGGCTAGCAGAAAAATGATCAACTTTCATTACCAGGGCATGGAAGGAAATTGCGCTCTGGAGTCATATATTGAAGTCTAACATACTGGACATACCATCTGTCATTTAGTGGTGGTTTTTGGTAAATCTTCTATTAGCATGTTTCATTTCCCTTCAACTGTTAGAATGTTAATCATGCTGAGTAGCAGTTTATAGTGAGATTCAGAATGTGCATTGTTTTGCATACTATTATACAAAAAAGTGTTTTAGTGAGTGATCGAACAGTGGAAAATAAGACTGACAACACATACACACAAAACTAATTAAAAACCTTATTTTTAAAGTCAGTTAAGTTTAGTAGTAAAATCAATTTTGAAGTGATTTCTGCAAACCTCAGTTCTACACCCAGTGTTTTATTGCACTTGAAATTCAAAGTCAAATTTAATGTGGAGCCAGATGAACAGAAAAAAATCTTAGCTAATTTTAAAGTTTTACTTGCCAGAAAGGAGCCAGATGTTGTTTTTTTTTACATAGAAACCAGTGATTATGGTAAGTGTTATAATAATCCATTCTGATGGTGATAAGAGCATGGTAAGTGCACCAGAAGCTGACTGAGACTGTTGACATGACCCTCCTGACTGGGAGGACTCATTATTTCTTGACATTCAATTGATAGTTTTTGTTATTTTCTGAATGTTTCAAACCAAGGTTCTTACATATTCTTACATATTGCACAAAACAAAACAAATCTTCATATCCACAGTTAGTATTTCTAGTACTGATGAGAGTTTTCCCTCCAGCACTCCAGGACCAGGTGGTTATCAAATTTCCAGCAGGAGAGTTTACACAAGGATTTTGGTAATCAAACTCAAACACATAATCAACAAACAGATTCAGATCTGCATAGTCTGCAAATAGAGAAATATTGTGGGAGTAGGCTATTAGGGAATGTCTGTGGCTGTTACTGAAAGAGAAGTGCTATATAAAGAAATTACTGTCACTGACAAAAGTTAAAAGATATATTTAGACTGTCAGTTAACAGTGCTAAATTCAAAAATCTCAATTGAAAATCTAAATAGGAAATCAGAAAAATAACCAAAAACCAGTACATATTCAATTTTAGCTCCATCTAAACATGAAAAAGATGGAGGAATATCACATGAAGTTGTGAAGTAAAATAATTACTCTGTAGATAAGTCATTCTAAACTTAATGTGACTAAAATACTGTATGTAGCATGTTTATTTCCTACCTTCAGTTTCATTAGCCTATTGTACTAATATTGATGTTTTCAAGAATCACTGTTGCAATCTATGTTGCAATCCTGCTGTGAAGAAGAAAATTATTGAAGAACTACTTGCTATCATCGCAATATTCTTAAACAAACCCAGTAAAGAAAAACATGATGTTATCTGAAAATGGTGTTATGCAATGATCTATTCATCCTAACCTGATTGTAGAAATCCTCTTTTGTGTCCTGACTGCTATGGTGAAGGAATATGTAAGCTTTATTAAGAAATAACTTTATTTGTCAGAATTCCAGCTGTGGACTGATTAAACAGTCTCCTAACCCATTTACAGAAATTCAGATTGGTCTAGTGTTGCAAACAGTAATGGCCATTATGTAAAAATAGTGTATAAGTTTTACTGGTGTATAAGAGTCTATTTTGGGGATATGGCATGCTGGGAAAAACACTTTTCTATTAAAGACTGTTTATTTGAATCCACCAGTGGCTATTCATTTATAAACAATCTACTTTAATGTGAAACACAGCAAAACACACATATTACACCAAATAATTGCTTAAAGTGATTTGCTTAAATGAATATTGAATAATGATTTGTTTATAGGAATAATAAGTTGCTGNTAGTGGCTATTCATTTATAAACAATCTACTTTAATGTGAAACACAGCAAAACACACATATCACACCAAATAATTGCTTAAAGTGATTTGCTTAAATGAATATTGAATAATGATTTGTTTATAGGAATAATAAGTTGCTGATGCTTGGTTTTATGTGTAGAGACCCTAGTCATGCTACTGAAGGTGTATGGTGCTATTTTGAGCAGTATTAGTTGTTAAAAGAGTTGATTTTATAAACGTGTTGAGCACCATCCCATAGCAATGCACCTTAGCTGTTTTGGGCTGCAACTTTGCTCTGGTCAACTCTGATACAGGTTGATCAGTAAAAAAAACTCTCTGGAGGTCTTCTTTGATGAGTGCCCATTCAGGAACAGACCTGAGTATTCCTTTAACTG
>JANJYP010055732.1:0-10888 GCA_024605115.1 Rastrelliger brachysoma
GTTTGATGTTACAACACGGAGCCCTTTTAATGGTCATGAACTTGTGCACCATGAAGTTAAAGTAGTTCATGAACTTCAACATGAAGTTATCAAATGCTGTTATTATAAAATGACAGATACCTTGTTCACTAACAGCTTCACAAGCTAAATTAGAGTATTCTGATCTAGTCATTTATAATGTTTACAATTTATTGCCAAACGCCCTCTGCATATTTTAATACCACCATCACTAGATGCTTACTGTATATCTATACTAACACAGTGCTTTTCATTTAATTACTTGCAGATGTTAATGAAATCAGCTCTGTAGTTTACTTTTTATCAGAAAGACAAAATTCTCATTCATGTAAAGCCAGTGAGATCTGANTTCTGCATATTTTAATACCACCATCACTAGATGCTTACTGTATATCTATACTAACACAGTGCTTTTCATTTAATTACTTGCAGATGTTAATGAAATCCAGCTCTGTAGTTTACTTTTATCTGAAAGACAAAATTCTCATTCATGTAAAGCCAGTGAGATCTGACTTTTTGTTTCACTGTGTTGTTCAGTCTTGATTTGGTTGAAAAAGTTTTTTAAAAAATCATCAGCAGATTGGAGATGACTAAACTCTATCACATGACATACATTCATTAAGCCTGCATTATCAGCAGGGTGAGTTTGGACTGTAAAATTGATGAGGATGCNAAAAAAAAAATCATCAGCAGATTGGAGATGACTAAACTCTATCACATGACATACATTTATTAAGCCTGTACTATCAGCAGGGTGAGTTTGGACTGTAAAATTGATGAGGATGCCATGATGGGGTCAAAAGAAAAAGCCCCTCTGGTGAACACTGGCCATGCTACTTTCAGGGTTTTGATGACCTTTCAGCACAACAGGTTTGATGTTGGGTCGGCTGCTTCATAATCTAATATTCCCCTGAGCCCCTGTGGGCAGGACTGAGGTGAAACTGAATTCCCCACACCAATTCTTGTTTTTTCCTCCTACTTTCTGCTGTGCCTGAGTGAGTGCAGCCAAAAAGCCATTTGTAACGGGCTACAAGTCCATCTGCTGTTGTTCCAACTGCTGTTCGTATTCACCAGAGATTTATGTCCCAAAAAGCCAAAGAAGAAAACAGCACCCCAGTCTGTGCAATTATTTGAGTAAAGATAATGAAGGAGGTGTGAAATGGTTGATGGATAGCAACAAGCACATATCTCTGTCACCAGTTTGTTTAGGTACAAAGTAATGTTTCATCTCACCATCCAGAGTGATATTGTCAATTAATTTACTCTTTGACACAGTTTTTATCCAACAAAAAATATTTTTCTGCTTGTCATAAATCAAAAAAGTAAAGCCATAGCACAATTTCCAAACAAAACTTGTATAGTCTTCTTCATGAGGTCAAAGAAAGATGACTCACATTAACATACTTCTCTTAATGTTCTTTAACAGATTTATAAGTTTAAGGACAGTGCCTTCTTCATGAAGCTAAATAAAAAAGTATAGGCTGCATGTTTACCACTGAGGTTCTCTTAGCCAGAAAACAAACGGTGGTTTAATATGGTTTATGATTGATTGCAGGACAAACAAGATCACTTTACCAGATTTAAGATTTCATGACTTTCAAAATTGCTCCAGTCTGCACCTTGTTTGAAAAGTCCACATGTGAATGATCAATTGATTGATAGTGGTTCATTTTTTGTCTGACATGAAATCAAAATGAAGATGTCACCAGGTAAACACGCTTTTTTCTTTAGCTGGAACAAAATTTGGTCGTGTGGTTTTGCTTATCAAAAGTATGTTTTTATGTAGTGTATATTTTATGTGATCAATAGAAGGTAATACAAAAATACAAATTAACTAATCATCACCAAAAATTTCATGCAAGCCTTCCATACAAACATGAGAATATTTAAGTCTGTGCTGCTCCTTGGGCAGCCACAAGATGGAGTCAAAAATAGAAAAATAAATAAATAAATTCAACAGTTGTGATCAAGTCCAGAAGAAGAAGAATTGGCAGTGCAGCAATTTTGCAGGTCTTGTTGCACAATACATAGAAAGCATAAAAGAAATACCTATGAAATTAAATACATTTCCTGAGATTTAAATAAATAAAAGAGTCATGTAGTTGTATTATTATTATCTTGTTTGTAGTTAGATGGCCAGAATTAGAGAAAGCGTTAAATGACAATGTCGGAAGTCTGAGTATCCTCTCATGGTCACCTTATAGGCATCAGCCTTTACTCCATTTTTGGGCTAATAGTCTCCACCAACTCTTGAGAAATATAACCGGATATTCTGATTACTAGATGCTTCACCTCTATACACCAGCTAGTCCCTTGTCTGCCTAGGATGATTGATTTATAGAAATACAAACAAGCCAGGGTGTTTTCCCCCTATAGAACTGATAGTGGTTGGTGTCAGACCTTTCTCCACAGCACTATGGTGAAAGATTCATGATCATTCACTGTGGGTTCGTCACTAAGCAAGGCAAGTTTATTTATATAGTGCATTTCAACAACAAGCCAATTCAAAGTGTTTTCCATAAAACATTAAAAGCAGTGAATGAAAGAAACATTATAAAAATACATTTAAATAAATAGTTGTTAAAGAGTTAGTAATAGAAAATAAAAACAATTTAAAATAGAATAAGACTAATGTAGTAAAATATGAAATATGAAATATAAAAGTTACAGTGCAGGGTAAAAAAATGAATAATTGTTTGAAACAAACATAAAGATGTAGCAGCAAACATAAAAGTCTTCAGCCATGATTTAAAAGAACTGAGAGTTGCAGCAGACATGCAGTTTTCTGAGTTTGTTCCAAATAAATGGAGCATAAAAAGTGAACGCTACTTTTCCATGTTTAGTTTTGCCTGGGAACAGAAAGCAGACCTGTCCCAGATGACCTGGGAGGTCTGGATACTTCATAATGTAGCAACAAATCAGAAATGTAGTTTGGCCCTAAACCATTCAATGCTTTATAAACCACCAGTAGTATTTTTAATCCGTTCTTTGACAGGAGAGAACAGCACTCTGAATCAACTGCAGCTAGCTGGTTGATTTTTTAGGGAGCCCTTTTTAAGATAGAGTTACAATAGTCAGGTCTACTGGAGATAAATGCATGGAGAAGTTTTTCCAAGCCCTGCTGAGACACGAGTACTTTAATTTTTTATCTGTTCTTCAAGTGATAGGGGTCAGACTTTGTAAATGTTTTAATATGGTTGTTTAAAATCCAGTCTGAGCCCATGACTACACTACGGATTTTTGCTTAGGTTTGTGGTTTTTAACATTACTTATTAAAACTAAACCCTGATCTTTGATGGTTTTTCCTTGGCCTCCAAATTTGACTTCAGCCTTGTGTTTGTTTAACTGAAGAAAATTCTGGCACCTCCAAGCATTGATTTGTTCACTGCACTTACTCAGTGCTTGTATTGGACCTCAGTATAGTCCTAGTCATAGTTACAGTAACATATTTGTTTGTTTTTGTTGCTGTTTTGTTTAATCTGAACCAGTGAGAGCATGTAGATGTTTAACAGAAGAGGCCCCAGAATAGAGCCTTGGGAAACTTGTCTTTTTTGCCAGCTCTGTTAATTACTTGCTGACAATTAATAATCCCCGTCGCATTCAAACCAGAAAAATCCCACCTACGGTAGTTTTATTTTATGGTCGACTGTATCGAATGCAGCAATGAAATTCAGTAAGACTGAGATTCTACCATTGTCTGTGTTTAAGTGTATGCCACTGAAGATCTTAATAAGAGCTGTCTCTGTGCTGTGGTATAATCAAAATCCTGACTGAAAGACATCAAAGCAGTTGTTTAGTGTCAAGAAGCTGATTAGTTGTTTGATTTTACTTTAAAATAAGTTATTTGATATGAAACTATAATTATTCATTAGTGAGGTCTCTAAATGTCCTTTTAATAGTGGCTTGATGATGGTAGTTTTCCAGGCCTGTGGAAAGAAACCTAAGAGAAGAGACATTTTGATAATTTGTGGAAGATCTGAGGCCATGCAATTTGTATTTTTGAAAAACCCTATTGGCACAATATCGACTCAGCAGGGGGAGGATGTCAGATGTTGTAGTGTCCTGCAAATTTTTATGGTAGATTGTATAAAATTATCATGGTATTTAAATTGATTTGAAGTGAACACATGGAGGCACTATCTGATTATCATAGTCATTGAGGAAGGAGGAAAATTCATTTTGGAAGGAAGTTCAGAGGCTGCTGACAAAAGAAGTTTTGTTAGTCTGTCAAGAGTAGAAAACAAGAAGCATACATTATTGTTTTTTGCAATGATGTGAAAGAAGGAGTGCTTTACAGATTTCAAATTATAAATGCAATGTTTCTCTTTATAGGTGTCAATGATTTTTGCTACATGTACCTGCCTTCCGGTTTTCAACACCCTCTGGCATTTCTCCATGAGATATTTTACTGCCTATCAATAACATGTATGTTTTTAGAATTTAGACAAGCTTATTGACTGAGTTTCAAGAGCAGGCAGATGTTATTATGACCAACCCTTATTCACAGTACATTAATTTGATCCATAGTTCATTTAAAAAATATTGATAAGTCGAGCTTTAATTTTACTTCCAATGGATGAAAAGTTGAAGAGCAAACAATTTGCACAGATTGGTTTTTGAATTAAATACATACAGAATCTGTGGTGGTTTGTTTTTGCTTTCACAAAGCCTCCAGTTGCTATGTTTCACTTGCTACAGCTTCACTCAATCCTAGACATGAATGCACTGTTAAACCTCAAATGTTCTGAAAAGCTCATGGCGCCTTCTTTTTTGGGATACTAACTCAGTACATACTGATTATCAATTATTTAAACTTCTTGACACTTAATGTGTTGTGAAAGATTTGAGTTTCTCAGTCTTGTCCAACCCCAGCTCTGTCCTTGTAATCATAGATTTATAGATCCAGCAACAGAAAATATGTGTTCAGTGAAGGTTGGTAAAAGTCATACATTCCTCTTGAAAATAATAAGAAAACCTATATAGTACATGTCATTCATTTAATAACATAAATTATTATATGTGAAACATTTTCATTAAATCCAGAAGTCTGGTCTGTCAGAAGCATGTCAAGTGTCTTTTGGTAGTTTTCAGATGCACTCATTGAAAACAATGCATCTTTGTTTCACAATAAACACTCCACTGAGACTCTCTTCAATACACTCATACTCGAAAGCAGACCAAATTCCTCATGCCATTATTGAGCCTGGCAAATTTTGTTAAAGATGAGAGGCTTTAGATTCTTGTGGCTATGACGCTGCTACACCTGACTGGTTTCAATTTTCTGCCAGACATCAGACCCTGCCTGTGAGGAAATATGGCCCAGCTATCATGAGATTGCAACAGCAATTCCATCCCAAAGGAGCTGTTTGGTGTCTGAGTCCCTCAAAACAAATAAATAAATAATCAAAATTTATGTTTACTTCTTTGAAAAGAAGTTTTCCTGGGATTTTCACAGTTGGAGAACTTGATGTTAAAGAGTTTTCAATGAGTGCACACTTGATTTAAGAATCTATGTATGTTTTTTTCTGAATGACTTAATCATGAAATGTTCTAATTGTCTCACAATGATAAAATGATGGATTTTCAAAAGATCTTGTAAAAGTGTGGGTGATGGTAAAGTCATTATAGACTGAAAAAAACATTTTAAAAAAATAATAAAAAGAAATAGGATCTCCAGTTGACATTAGATTGCAATGATAAATTACATTTTGCTTTGCTGAATCAACATCAAACCAGCAAATGATTTCTAAATATGCATTTCAGTGTTTGATGAATTATCCCATCTGTAAATGTCAGCCAATCATACATCACAGTGTAGCCGTCATATATGATGATGGAGAGCACCTCAGACGCTGTTCATTGCATTCACTCACTCTCTCAAACTGAACTCACAAATCGCTGTCTGAGCAGAGAGCTGGATGGTTGTCCTGTCTTACAGTTCAAATACTGTATGAGGAAATATGAATGACTCAACTGGAACACCTCCCTCAGATTTTCTCCTCAATTGAACTTACCATTTCAACTTTTTATGCTGAAGCCTTTTTGTCCAGACACTTCTGCAATAAATACTCAAAATGCCTGAAGCATTTTTTTACACTTCATATGCAACTGAGGAAGAATATAAACAAATAGGCCTAACCCTAAACATTATTTAAAATCTTGTATACTTCTCTATGACATTAATGTTCATGATGAAATATGGAATAATTAAAGTTAAATATATCCTTTGAGTATTAGAATTTAGTGCTGAAGTTTCAGTGTGCAGTATGTGCAGAGTTAGGCACTTGAAGATAATGTAATTTATTTGAAGTGGATAATTTCAGTATACCAGCAGGCAATCTGAGTTTAAGGCATGTACTTATCAGCATGAGTTGTGATGCCACAACTAGTTTAAAAGCCAGTCATGCAACTTCTACAAGTGTGATACAGTGAGAATGGACTTCTTATAATCCATTAACTGGAGATACACTGAATTGATCACATTATAAAAGACACTTGATCTCCTAAATGGACACCTAAAGCCAGTAGATGTTCTATGTTCTAAATTGTGAGCATCACACGCACACACACACACACACACACACACACACACACACACACACACAATCAAATGATTAAGTATCTGTTTCCAAAAGCTGAACAACATCTTGGCACTAAACAACTGCTTTGATGTCTTCCAGTCAGGATGTCGACCACACCACAGCACTGAGACAGCTCTTGTTAAGGTCTTCAAATGACATCCACTTAAACACAGACAGTGGCAGAATTTCAGTGTTAGTATTACTGGATGCTGCATTTGGCATGATTGAGCATAACATATTAAATTACTACAACATACTAGACTAGAAAACTGTACTAAACTGGTTTGAATTCTTCTTACTTGTCACTTGTGTCAATAAGTAATTAAATAAGTGAGCAGAGAAAATGATGTGCAGGGTTCTGCATCTACATGCTTCCATTAGCTCAGATTATGGAAAACAAAATATGTCAACACATAGCATACACATTAACATAACTATATCACCAGGGGATTAAGGCCCAGTACAAGCACTGATAAGTATACACATCAGTGATTGGATGTGCCAGAATTGTCTTCAATTAAACAAAGATAAAAATGAAGTAATTGCTTTTGGAGCATGGGAAGAACAATTGAAAGTCGGCACTTTGCTTTAATCAATAATGTTAAAAACTTCAAACGAGAAATTTCAGTGTAGTCATGGAGTCAGAGCTGAATTCCAACAGCCACATTAAGACATTGTCAAAGTCAGTCTACCATCACTTGAAGAATACCTGAAGAAATAAAGGGCTTATATCTCAGCAACATTGTAAAAACTTGTCCATGCATTTATCTCCAGTAAACTTGACTGCTGCAACCGTGTCTTTAGAAGTTGATCAGACAGCTGCAGTTGATTCAGAACACTGCTGCTTGAATCCTCACTAAGACCAAGAAAGTGGATCACGTGTCTAGCTCTTCCCGTCTGTCAAAGAATTTATTTTAAAATACTACTGTTGGTTTATAAAGCACTGATTGGTTTAAGGCCAAAATACATTTGTGATCTACTGCTACGTTATTAACCGTCCAGACTGTCTCAACTCATCTGGGACAGGTCTGCTTTCTGTCCCCAGAGTCAAAACTAAACATGGAGAACAGCGTTCAGTCTTTATGCTCCACATATCTGGAACAAACTCCCAGAAAACTCCAGCTATGTCTTCAAAGCTGAAGACTTTTCTGTTTGCAATTGCTTCTTATTCAACCAAATTTTAAGGTTAATGTCTTACACTGTACTATAACTTCTGAATCTCCAATTTCACCACTTTAACCCTATTCTAGCCCAATTTAATTTAGAATTTAATACTTTTGAAATTTTATTTTTGTTATTTTTATATCCTGTCCTGATGCTTTAAATGTTCTACAGAAAGCAATTTGAATTGCCCTGTTGTTGAAATGTGCTATACAAATAAACTTGCCCTACTGTGCCTGTATAAATGGGGCTTTCCCAAAGTAAATAGAAATGCTGTAATATATTAATATTCCCTGCAAGACCGGCATGGAGTAAGGTATATTTTGCAAAATGTACTTGTACAAAGTATACAGAAAAT
This sequence comes from Rastrelliger brachysoma, assembly GCA_024605115.1. NCBI lineage: Eukaryota > Metazoa > Chordata > Actinopteri > Scombriformes > Scombridae > Rastrelliger > Rastrelliger brachysoma. Next base: position 8,119 of record JANJYP010055732.1, read on the forward strand.
GGCCTTTGTTACTGTAATATTATTATACAGTTTATTACATTATTAGATTATTAATCCGGATGCATTAAAGTAACATTATCAACTGGAATTGGCAGAGTTCATTTTACTTGTTCATATACAGTTCAGTGGTTTTGATCAATAACAGTGCATTACTGTGTATTTTATAAGCTCATCGCGTGGTTTTATGTAAAATCTTAACTATAGTAGTCAAATAAATGTAGTAGAGTAAAAAAGTATAACATTTCCCCCTGAAATATCCTAGTAAAACATCTTAAATCAACATTATTTTACTTTTCCAATTATGTTCTACTATCTCCTCCAACTGAAAAGTCTGGTTCATAGTGCCAACAGTCCACATTAAATGAAAAGGTTATTTATCTTAGATTTGAGGTAGCATTGCTTTTTTTCTTGTGCAAGGGGACAACAGGTTTCACTAGGAGTCAGAAGAACAGGCAGATCCTTAAACACCCCTTAAGTCACTTTTATTGTCTTGTTTGCTCCAGTGAGCTCATCCACCCTCGGGGAAGGCATGGAGGCATGATGGAAAACTGCAAAAAACGTGGCTGAGACGGACTCTTCTGCATCACAACTCTCTTGCAAAACAACTTGTTCAAACCCATTTATATATAATGAGTTATTTCTCCATGGTAACAATGTCCAACAATGTGGCAAGGTCTTTTTGTCTAATATAATTCATGATTATAATTGTAGCCTGGAACTAAACACCTGAGGCACTGCGCAAATTCAGGGATAATTACTTGTGTGGGGGGCAAGAGGGCACTGGGAATGTGATGTTACTTTTTATCTCATAATACAACAGTTCTATGTAAACGTTAGTGCTTTTACTCATGAGAATAACTGTGGCTGCTGTAAATGAAAGTAAATGAGCACACGTGTGCTGGCCAACTAGTTATCAGTTTTGGACCTTTATCCCAACAAAAACAACAACATCTCATTTATAAGCAATACGTTCTATTTCACACAAGCCTTGTCCTACAACACTATAATTCAGTCATATCCTTCACTTGTCACCCTTACTCACCCCAAGATAGTTGATATGTGTGCTCATGGATTTTGAAGAAAGATATGGATTACAATATTTTTGCACTGAAGCTGTCAACAGATAAAATATTTTGCCAGTTATGAATGTCTTTAATTGATTGCTGTCAAACTTTATCTGGTTACCATGAACTAGAAGACTTTGATTCTGTCACCACTAAAATACTCCGGCTGGTAGAGACATGATGGGTAACGTCGTGCTAGTTACAGTGCTTGGGTTTTTCAAGCTGGCAGCTGGGTCACACATTTATCTCATATCACAGCTAGACAGTACACTATAGGTTTCTGAAAACCTCTGCAAGGGAGAAAATAGGCAAAGTGACACAATATTGATTCATATTTGATCAGCACTGCTTTGTTTAACACCTCCTTGGTTTGCACAGCTGGACAACAGCATTAATCTCACCTGTGGCAATGATTGAATCAATCAGTTTTTGAACTGAGAAACTGCTGTTAAATGACATGATACCAAACAAATCAGTGGTAGATCAGTGATGGAGTGGGTAGATTCAAAGGTCTGTATCCAGGTAATGTTTTAAAACCTGCATTAACATTTGGCCACTTGGAGGCAGTGTAAACAAGCTGTGAACACATGACTAACATTCAATAAATAAAATAACATCAAAATTCTTTTAGTGTCATGTTTCCGGGTATCTCACAAAAGTAAGCTCGATACTCACTGCTGTTATCACAATTGCTATTCCCTTCCACGCTCCACTATGCTGCCCAGCAGGCTGCTAACTTTGTCTGGGGTTCGACACTTCTCACTTGGAGTAAGGTGAGTTTTTAAGAGCATTTTTGATGAAAACAGCTGCCTGCTGTGTCTGAAAACAATGCTGAATAGTGAGTGTGAAACAAAACACAAGTGGAAAACTAACTATAAAAACAAAACGAAGAGTTGAGAGCTATGACGCCCCATACAGATGGGAGGAGTTGGGTGTTAATTGTCTGTGGGTTTGTCACTATGAGCAACCCCTTCTACATACAGCAATTGTAGTCATCTGATCAATGAAAAGACTCTGGACATTGAAGCCTGTGAAAACGGAGTTGGAGAAAAGATCTGCTTGTAGCAGTATGAGCTACTCCACCTATCTAGTGTTTTGGAAAACTGAAGTTCATAATCGTGCTATGGTTGCAGATTAATCTGATTAATATGCAAAGAAAATAAAACACAGTTGGAGGCTTTGCAGTTAACTATTATGTAAATGTGGTTAGAAATGAATTGCCATTATGATAAAGGTCACTGGCCAATAACAGGTATTGTTAAAGGTGAGGAAGATGCTGCATGTCATTGGTTCCACCTGTGTTGTCAGCTGGAGGATAGAAAGCAGACCTGCACAGCCTCACTGTCAAAGCTAATAACCCGTAAACTGCCCCAAGGTCTCAGTGCTGCTGTATGCCTTGTAAAGTGACAAAATACCCTGCAGCAGAGTAAAGTATCATATTTTATCATATAGTATATTTGAGCATCTACTGCATGGTTTAATATGCATTTCCTAACCTACACAATACTGTTTCTTAAGATCTGATAGAATCAACAATGGAAACATGGATTGAGTAAAGACAAGAATTATGTGCTCTATGCTTTATATCAGTGGTCTTTAACCCTGTTCCTGGAGAGCTACTGCCCTGCATGTTTTATGGATCTCCCTGCTGTAACATACCTGATTCTAATTTTTAGCTTGTTATCAAGAAGCTGAAGCTCGTCGAC